>QANU01115364.1:657140-741264 GCA_003254905.1 Nissolia schottii | reverse complement strand
GTAGAGTGAGTGAACAAATTCTGCACTTATTTGTAGATAATTAAAAAAATCACATATGTATTATTATTATTGGGTCAAAATATTGAAGATTTACGGGGTGTGGGATTCAAATTTGTGGCTGTTGTAGATTGGGGGTTTAAGATTGTGGATTGTGAATATTGGATCGATTTTCTGATTGTGTTTACCTCATATTTCACTGAATCACCACCACCACCAACAACATGAACTTCAAGAACATCGGGAACGAATCTGATGCAGGGAAGACGCCCAAATGGGTGGGAAACGAAATGACAACATTTTTGTCGATTTGGCTCGTGCCGCAGCAGGGGTTGGGGGAGCAGATGGGGTGGGGTACTGGGTTAACGGGCTGTTTAGTTTCAATTTTTTTTTTAATTTTAAATTGAAATCGGGTCGGGTCAGGTGGGCAATCCGGATATGGGTCAATTTTGATATTTTGGGTCATGCCATGTGGCATCCCACATGGCACGCCGCGTCAGCACCATTAGCGGTCACGTTAGCGCAGCCAACTCCCATTCAGCTCCAGGGACTAAAAACAAACATTCAATTTTCGCAGGGACTAAAACCAAACTTTCAAATTTTACAGGGACTAAAAACATAATTAACCCAAATGTAAATGTGTAAAAATACCTATTTAGCATAAAGACCCCTTTCTTTATCTTGATATGAAATTACATGATAGAGATAAGTAATGAGTGACAAAGTCTATTATTTTTATTTATTTTGCAAGATTTAATTGAATGACAATGTAAAAAAATTATATTGTCAATGTATAATAATTAAACTCTTATTTTTTTTATACATAGAGATATAAAATGATAAGAAGTATGAGAATGTGGAAAATGTTGACATAACTGAGGCGAGGAGAAATTCTTATGCAATAAGGGAGCGATGAGATGTCGAGAGAGGTATGAAAACTAATTGAGTAGCAGTTAATGCAATTAAAAGATAAAAAAGAACTCATTTTAGGAAGAGAGGGTGATGTGATGTTCTTAAATGAGTGTTTTAATCTCAGCCATTAATTGTAATCTAATGGTCGAAAGTTATTCTTCTCATTTCTCACAATAAACCACATTTCTCATGTGAGTCATCCCCCATGTGTGTGTGTGTGGGATTTAATCGTTGTCGGCGGTAGACACTTACCAAAAAAAATATTGCTTATACATTTTTAAGAAGCCTTTATATATGAAATTGCTATATGAGTAAATACTTTTTTTTTGTCAAAATGAGTAAATACTTTATGTTACTGAGGTTGGAATGCAAACTTGGGCCAACTCATAACGCACACCACTACCTTATCCCGTCTCATATGCACGTTTAATTATGAGTCTTTTGTTTTCGTTTTATCTTTTTTGGCTCAAACTAATTTATACGTGTAAGACATTAGTAATTAGGTCATTTTATTTATTTTTTTGTGGTTGTTCGACCCAACATTTTTATTAAGTAACCTTGACCTTTGTTTATACTTGACCTTAGCTTAAAACCAATTGCAACATTATCTCCTTTGCTTCCTTTCCTTGTCTCACTATTGTTCATCTTTTTCTTCTTTCGGCTTCTATTGCATGCACGACCAGATGACTCCTCCCCTTCCTCGCTTGTGTGACCCAATTTTGGAACAACATTTGGTTGTTTTGTGTACTAGAAACGATGTGTGGACGTGTTTTTAACGAGACTTGCATATAATTATAGAGAATTATTTGTTGAGATTTTTCTTCCAATATTGTTATTGTTTCATTGAAAAGTTCATCTATGGCTAACCAATTAAAGCATAACAGGTTTTGGGGTATACAAATGAAAAATGTGTATGCAGGCATCAGGGAAGTATTTGTCAAGCAAATAATAAATTTAACCTCAAAAAAAAATTCTTGCGTTGCTTATCAATTGATTGATTATCATTTTAATAAAAAAAAGGAAAAAAAAAAAACCTCTCATATCTTAATTAGTTATCTACATTATCATAAGATTAATAAGAGTAAAAGTGAAAAAAAAATTAGGTACAAAAAATAATTTTTTTTATTCCTTTTATTACTTGTGATATATGTATACACCGAAATTTGTGCACCTTTTTGACATTAATGATCAATGTCACGTATTGATCATTCTAGTACTCAAGCCAAATTTGACATGAGCGCGCACCTTTTTGATGCCTAAGTCAAGGGTCACATTAATAGGACCATCATTTTGTAATTAATAAAGATTATTTTCAGTATCTTTCAATTAAAGATATTTTAGTATTGGTTTTAATTTTTTTGGGGTGCTAGTATGTTTTAATTAAAAACCACGTTTTTTTCCTCAAATGTTTCTTTTCGTGAGCACTGAGCAGCATAAATTGAAAAATATTGGCTATATATTCTAATACAATATTAAATTTGAAAGGGCAATATTCGACACAATCATTGAAATGTAAATGAAAGAAACAGCTTTGGTTTTCCTTATTAGTATTAACTTGATTAAGTTTATATTCATGAGTATACAAAATTTAAAAGTGATCAGTTGTGAACGTTGTTACTTAATCATGGGGTTGGAGGTTGAATGTTTATGGATGGGAATGAGAAAATATTTTATAATTAGTAATTTATTATTTTGTATGAGTTCAATTATTGCGAGAAGTTAATCACTGCTATCAATAGTAAATTCTAGTTATACAAAAAATTGATAAGTTGCGATCAAAATGAATTGCAATTGAAGGAAAATTTTACTTGTAATATCAGGAGTTCAAATTTAAAATTATCATTTTATAAAATAAAAAATACTCCTAAATATCCCTCGTCTGAAATGCCGTAAGCAATGTTAAGAACATAAATTAAAAGAATAGTTATAAAACGAACAACAGTACAGAGATTTTTGAATTTGAATTTCAAACTTTACGTCTCTTCAAATAAAACAATCAACTAATATTTTTTTTGGTCGTGACTAGAGAACTAATTGACCTTTGGGAACATGTATAGTGATCCGTTAGCTTAGTACCCGTAGTCTGCAGTTTGATAATTAATTAATTATGAAAAATTAAATATTCAATCCATGAAATTAAAACTCTTGAATTGAAACTGGGGCTTGTATTGAAATTTCTTTATTTAATATTTTCATTGTTCTTTCATTATTTATTGACCCATTACGCATATTTTAAAATGTAGGTCCTACATCAACATCTAAGAATGCATACATAGTAGTAATAATATTTTTTTTAATTTAATTGTCACGCATTTTCTTAGTTAAAACAATAACAATTTTACATCTGCATTTAATCACAGTGGATGTGAAAGTAATTTGTTCTTGATAATGTGGTAAAATATAATTGCATGTATATGTAAAATTGTTTTACATTGATAGTGTATTATGTCTTAATAATTTTTTTAACAGGACATATTATTAATTAATTATTATATACCAATTTATAATTAACGAATAGTGTAAAAAATTATATTTATAAATATGAAATATAAATTTGTATTATATTATTTATAGTTAAAAGTGACTGTTTATATAGTAAAGGTGTGAATTGATGGATGGGACCGTGGAACATAAGTAAAGGAAGTAAAAAGGCAGAAAAAAGAGGCAGCAAGGTAAGGATGCATTGCAATCATATTTAATATTCATATATATGCATAGGTGGCTAAAGAGAAATTGTGGTGTTGTTGTGGGGTTTGATTGGAATTAAACATGTTTGCAAGGTCTAAAACTGAAATGGGAATTAATCTATGAAAGACGGCGTTGTCTTCTGCTTTTGCATTTACGAGGTTGCACTCGCATGTCTGTTCCTTTTCACCTTTTTGAAAATTTTAATTCCCTTTGACTCTCTTTATATCCAATATTAATATTATTATNTCCTCGCTTGTGTGACCCAATTTTGGAACAACATTTGGTTGTTTTGTGTACTAGAAACGATGTGTGGACGTGTTTTTAACGAGACTTGCATATAATTATAGAGAATTATTTGTTGAGACTTTTCTTCCAATATTGTTATTGTTTCATTGAAAAGTTCATCTATGGCTAACCAATTAAAGCATAACAGATTTTGGGGTATACAAATGAAAAATGTGTATGCAGGCATCAGGGAAGTATTTGTCAAGCAAATAATAAATTTAACCACAAAAACAAATTCTTGCGTTGCTTATCAATTGATTGATTATCATTTTAATAAAGAAAAAGGAAAAAAAAAAAAACCTCTCATATCTTAATTAGTTATCTACATTATCATAAGATTAATAAGAGTAAAAGTGAAAAAAAAATTAGGTACAAAAAATAATTTTTTTTATTCCTTTTATTACTTGTGATATATGTATACACCGAAATTTGTGCACCTTTTTGACATTAATGATCAATGTCACGTATTGATCATTCTAGTACTCAAGCCAAATTTGACATGAGCGCGCACCTTTTTGATGCCTAAGTCAAGGGTCACATTAATAGGACCATCATTTTGTAATTAATAAAGATTATTTTCAGTATCTTTCAATTAAAGATATTTTAGTATTGGTTTTAATTTTTTTGGGGTGCTAGTATGTTTTAATTAAAAACCACGTTTTTTTCCTCAAATGTTTCTTTTCGTGAGCACTGAGCAGCATAAATTGAAAAATATTGGCTATATATTCTAATACAATATTAAATTTGAAAGGGCAATATTCGACACAATCATTGAAATGTAAATGAAAGAAACAGCTTTGTTTTTCCTTATAAGTATTAACTTGATTAAGTTTATATTCATGAGTATACAAAATTTAAAAGTGATCAGTAGTGAACGTTGTTACTTAATCATGGAGTTGGAGGTTGAATGTTTATGGATGGGAATGAGAAAATATTTTATAATTACTAATTTATTATTTTGTGTGAGTTTAATTATTGTGAGAAGTTAATCACTGCTATCAATAATGAATTCTAATTATACAAAAAATTGATAAGTTGCGATGAAAATGAATTGCAATTGAAGGAAAATTTTACTTGTAATATCAAGAGTTCAAATTTAAAATTATCATTTTATAAAATAAAAAATACTCCTAAATATCCCTCGTCTGAANAGAAATTTATTTTTTTATATGGAGATGATTTTGTCAATTCATACTATTTTATGTATTTATCAATTTTTTTTTACCTTAATATGTATAATGTTTAGTTTTGAACAATTAAAACGGAACGGAAAAAATACAAAGTGGATTTTTTTTTACAGAGATACAAAAGTGCATCCTATATTCGAAAGAGTTTAAATTTGATTTACTGTTTCAATTAAAGATATGAAAGAGTTTAAATGTTATCCTTTGGTTTGCCCATCCTTTTTTTTAATAAACAATGAGACAGAAACGTCCAACCAAAAGTAGAAGACTATAATCCCACCACACGAGGGAATAAAGTACCTACCCTATCTGCAAAAATTGCTAGAGACAAAAAAAATTAGGAATGGAATCATGGGGGTGAAAACCACTGAAACATTCATGTCCATGCTTGGCTAAAATATCTGCACAAGAATTAGCTTTCCTGTAGACGTGGTTCACCTGAACGGTCCAATTTAACTCCATCAAATTAGTTATCACCTTCACCAAAGGAGAACAAGAATACCTGGAATCTGGGAGATTTTGGATAAAACCAACCACAGGATGACTAAAAGATGACTTGCTGAAAACCAAATTGGGCTGCCTAGAAAATGCCAACAAAGGCACTTTAGAGCTCAACAAAGGTGACAGAGCAAGACCCAATGTTGCAACTAAAAGCTGGTAGAAAATTACATCATGATCGATAATGATCCCACCACAGGCAGCCCCATTATTAGAATTATAGGCAGACCCATCAACATTTAGTTTGACCCACCCATGTAGTGGGGGTTCCTAGGCAATGTGCACGAGTTCGAAGTGAGGAATCGCTTTCTTGGCAGACAAAATGGAGACCCTCATGCTATGATACTTGATAGACAAAGCCACTAATTTCCTTGCAAGATCAGAAGAAGATGCATTTAGATGCTCAAAAATCCATTCATTCCTAACTTATCAGATGAAGCTACAGGTTGTAGCAAAAATGAGGGGTCAGTCCACCTCTTTTAAATTTTGAGTTCTTGATGTGATGTTTTCCTTCAATTAGTCTTGAAAATCATCCTGAAAAAAGGAAACATGAAGAGAACTATGTATGATGCTCTTTCATGTTTCCTCCGCAATACTACAACCACGGAGGACATAAAGTATCGTTTCTTTAGCAGCCCCATAACGCAACATGGGATCATTTGTCATATCTTTCATCCACCTAACATGGTCGAGATGATATAGGTTGATTTTCAACTATAAATGAAAAATTTAACATTAAATCTTATTATAATATTGTGGTGTATGATTCTAGCACTTGTGTTAATCTATTTAAGGACATTTGAAATATAAATGGTCCCCAACATATTATTGTTTTTATATGGATTATTGGCTATGAGGCCCTTTTGGTTTGCCCATCCTAAATCAAAGTGCATTCTAAGGATAGTTTTCCAAAATATCTAAAAGTGTATCCTATATTGAATATTTTAAACTATCCTATGTTAATTAGATGAGACTTGTATATGATGATATCTAATTTATTGATCTAATGATAGAATTTTTATTTTTTTAAAAGTAAAATCCTCATCTTAGATGATTCAATTTTTTAAAAAAAAATAGCATGTACCAAAAAAGAGGAAAAAATTAGACATGTGCCAAAGTCTTAGATCATGTGATAACTAAAAGATTGCACGATTTATCTCTCCAAGTGTCAAGTAATATATCCTTTATATGACTAAAATATTTTGCAATCAAGCCCTAGACATGCCGTTATCCCGTCTCATTAATGTAATTATAATTTTACTTGATCAACATATCCCTTTTTTTCACTTGATCTAAATATCTTAAATATTTAGGAATAATGTTGTTTTGCACAAAAATAAATTCATTTATTTGAGATGGATGATTTCGTTCAATACGAGTTAAACGTGTCAATCCAACTTACCACTAATCATAGATTACATGAGTTGACCCAAATAAACTCACCTTTAATCAAGTCAAAAGTCTGTCAATCTACCTCAACTCACTCGAGTTGGTATGTTAAACGAATTGGCCTACAAGATTTTTCTAAAAGTTAAAATTAATTAAAAATGGTCTTGCGCGCGCATATATATATATATAACAAAATATAAAATAAACGTACCTATTATAAAGTCAATCAACTACATCAAATTAAGTTCAAACACAATCCAAACATTACAAATCCATCATAAAATTAACAAGGTCCAGTATATATAAAACATTAAAGGTCCAACATAATCCAAAACATATAAGAGATTCGGGTTGACTCACTTAACCTGCACCTTAAGTGGATTGACCTATACGAATCTCAAGCTAAGTGAGCTAGCCAAAATAAACCCACTTTTAAATGGATCAAAATTTTGCCAACCATGACTCATTATTTTGGTGGCTCGCGGGTTGTAACCCTCTTTAACTGTTCTATTCATTGTGTGTTAATCACTTTCACTTTTTTTTAAATTCATGATTTCAATATTAATCTCTTTCTTTTTGTTTTATGCATGATTGAAATTCAAATTGTACATGTAAAAGAAAAAATCATTAAATTAACATTAATTTTGATACATTATTATTAATGCAATTTTTCTCTTACAAGATTATCTAATCATTTATTCACACATTACTCAAATTATTTAATTCTTACCATAACAATTTTAAAAATCATATAAAAGATAATACACAATTGATTAATAATGTAAGATACTTTCCATTAACAATGAATCAAATTAATCTCACTATAATATTATGCATTTTTCATCTTATATGTATTATAAGCCACTAAGATTGATTTAGTGGTGAGAGGTTTGAGTAGTATGTATAAGGTCTTAAGTTTCATAATTGAATATAATTTTTAAAGTATAAAAAAAATCTTATATGTATGATTCTTTTTTTATGCTAAGCTAGATCTGTACAATTAACCAAGTGTTCAAACTTAGTGTTACCGATGTACCAATAAGAAAAAGTCAACGCTTAGTTGTTTCCAAAAACAAAAATTAACTATTTATGTTAACGTGACAAAATTTAAATAATTAACAATGTAAAATTTATGAAACATAATTCACGTTGATATTTCATAACCATATAATAAATTATGTAAATTATGATTTGTGGCTAAGGGAAAAATTGGAATTAAAAATGGAAACAAATGACACGTGGGGGATAATGAATGGTCCAAGTGTTCCTTCATCCGTTTTGTCACCCATGAGCCGCAGACTTATATTCTCTTGCTTCAATGATTGGGATCACAGAGTGTTGCCTTCGTGGCTAGCCACGTGGCATCAAAAGACTGAAATATCCCTCTGCATTATTTTGAAAGGAGTTTGTAAAGATCATGGAATTAGATTATGAGATGGAACTATGTGACTGGGTGGATGGTTTGCGTGCATTGAATGAAACCAAATGATTGCACCCATAATTGGTATTTTGGGATTTGAGAATCCCCTTTGGCCACTCCAATTTTGTCACCTAATTTAAACATTAAGCATTTTCTTCTTAAACCTAAAGAAAATCCAAATATAAAAGCTTGATCTGCTATTTTTGTTATTTCTTTATAAAAAAGGATGTCATTTAACAAGGACAAGCCTTGTATAAAATCCTATTTTAATCCTTCAAAGATGTAGTCCATCCCACATTTTAAATCATCATAGTAGCCCCTCAATCATTAAAAGCACCCCATATTAGTCATTTTGTTAGACACTCTAGCAAAGTTAATTAGATAGTAAAAGGTTAATCTAAATTTATACTTTCAAATAATAATCATTTAAACTAATCAAAGTTCTACCACTTATTGTTAAGTCAACCTTTGATTGACTTGAATGATTGTCGTTTGAAAGTATAAACATATAAATTAGAAAAAACTCTCAATTTTCGTCCTTATAGATTTTCACTTCGTTCAACTTTGTTGTTGTCAAAATATTTCTATCAAAATCATCATTGCAAAATGTAAAAGTAAGTTACATTAATCTCTTCACTATTTTTTTTAGGGGGGTAGTTGACGCGCCACATAATTATGTAAAAATTTTTACCAAAATTGTTTCTACAAAATATAAAAATCAATCACACTATTCACTCCATTATATGTCATTTCATTTGGCATCGTAAATGGAAGTTATAGAAGGACTAATTTGACTGACTTTTGTATTTTGCAGAGATTGCCCAAATTTTTTTTGATAGAAATAAAATTGACTAAAGTGAAAATCTTTGGTGATGAAATTGTGAGTTTAGTCTATAAATTATTGACTTAAATGATTGTCATTTGAAGTTATAAAAAACATAGTTTTATTATTGTTGCAGATGTTAAGTTAAAATATATTTCACTCTTGACATCATTATCCATTCATAGTTGCTAACAAAATGATTAAAGTGACGATGTTTTAAATTATTAAGAAACTAATTTCGTGACAATATTTTGAATAATTGATATGGTGAGCATCATACTATGGAGGATTAAAAATGGTTTTAGTACTCTATTAGGTTCCCTATATTAATTAGTTTCAACTAATTCTCAAACAAACAATGATAGATGGCATTTTTTATTGAAACAGTAATTAAAAAATAAATAGTATGAATTATTAATTGTAAAGAAAAATATTCACATGTGATTCTTTAATTTAAAAATAAGATAAAAACGAATACAAGGAATTTGATTGTTGTTTAGTTGGGATGTTCCAATAGAATGTGAGAAACAATGAAAGGTTACATATGGTCCATATCTATGTGTTCATGGTTTATAGTTATTTTTAAAAAGAAAAAGAAAAAACTAATGGGTTTTTAAGTTGAAAAAACTGATTTATGTAGTATATTCATGCTTAAGCCTATTAGACAAAGCCTCTCTATATAAGTATTGATTTTTTATTTCTTTTTATAAGAACTCACTTAAAAGCCCTTGAGTAGTTTGTATTCATTTTATGACAATCCCAAAATTTTAATAATAAACTTAAGAGGATGTCAAATACTACCCAAGTAAGTTGAAAAATAACCATAATATTTGCAATTGATGTTCCATATTGGTTAAATTCTAGAGACTTCCACTCCATATTGCAAGAATATATATGTTATTAATTAATATTTCTGCATACCATGGAATATTAATCAGGCCGTCAGTGACCACCTTCTTCAGCCAAACTTGGATTGAATAAACCACACCGTCCAAGAATAAAGGTGGCTTTATATGCCAAATGGCTTCATATACTTATAATACCAAAGAAGTTGGTGAGGATGTAGAATTCAACAAATTGGGTGCGTATCTCTTTGAAGAGCTATCCTGATTCCTAATTCCTAACACTAATTAATGTAATAATTACTATATTAGATATGTTCTTGTGTGACACATTAATTTTTTGTTTTTTTGGGTTTTTATTGCGTAAGAGGTATCTATTATCAACAACAACTAATTTTCTTTGAGGTTTCAAGATCACCAAAGTAAATATGTATTTTCCAATAAAGCTTTTTCTATTCACACCATTAAGGATTAAACTTCCAACTAAATATTTAAAGAATTCAATCATCTACTAATTGTGGTGAACTTTATTAGTTGCATTGTGTGATTAAAAAAAATCAATTTTCAATTTCTTGACGAAACATAAGGGGAAAGAGCTTTCAAATTTTGCAAATTACATAAGTGTTTTCTTTTGCATGCAATATGGTGACTTGTTTGGTGATTTTAATATTCAAAATTTGAATTGAATATTTTATATTCATAAGTTTTGGTTTTGGACCCTTAGAAGATCTGCATGCCCCAAATTTTGGTTACCTATAACGTTTGAGTAACTTAGAAATCTATTATTTTTTTGTTCAATCATTGGGTGGCAAGTCTCTTATAAGTGTCACCATTGTCGAATGCTTGTACTAAGATCCAATAGTAAAAGTGAAGAACTTTCTTTGTCCTGGTTTCGTGTCACCTTTTTCCAAATAAATAAATAAACAACACTTTGTTCCTTTCCATTTTTTCTAATAACTTGCCATTTATTTTTTTAAGAATTCCACAAATTTTATTGTGTATTATTTTTAAAAAAATGGAAAAGGTAATAATATTTCTAGAACCAACAAGGAAAAAGTAAATCTCTGAATTTTAATAGAGTGGTTTATTTGTAAATTGAAAACAAACTTGTAAAAGCAGTAATATTTGAAAACAATAGTCAAAAGGGATCTGTGTTATGTGGATCAGATCTGGGTCTTTGTCTGACCTCATCAGATTGAATCTTGATTTAAACTTTGATTATGATAAATATATATTTCAAAATCACATGGGAACACAAATCATCTGATCTATTTAAATTTAACTTAGCAAAAGGAAAATTTCAGTTAGGCCACACTAAAATTGAATCTTCGGTGATTAATACAAGTATCCTATGTAGAAGATAATTTGTCCCATTTGATGCGATTCTTCAATCCAAAAATCCGAACAACTTACTTTACGTGTTTTACAACACTGACCTACGCAATGTCTTTTGATGTTACTAATTAGTTTATTATTATTTATTATACTTCTTCAATATTATGTTTGGAATATTTATAACTTGAAAATAAGTTAATTATATTCATAGAAATTCAGTTTATATGCTGCGGTGATGCTGGATATTCGTGCTTGGATGCACCTTTATTGAGAGCTCCGATTGTCTCATGTTCCCAGAAAAGCAAATGCTTGTGGGAATTTTTTTTGTTAGGAAGGGCTTTGCGAGAAGTTTGAGATTATTGAGAGTTCCCCTCGAGCGCCCCCATTCTCTATTACGTGCGAATTATATGGACACTATTTTCTTTAGGCCTAGTTTTGCTTTTTCTTTTTAGATGTATAAAAAATAATAAAAATTTTAATTTATGTGTAGAGTTTATTATAAAAATGACAAAAAGGTGATCTAGTGATAGATAAAGTGATTCCCATTTTAAAGGTTTAAAACTTGAGATTTGTGTAGGAAAAAATCTATGTCAAGAAGCATAATCAAGTATCTCGAATTAAATTAGCCTATCACTACAACAAACAAAAAGAAATGAATGAGACCTAAGTTGAGTTTATCTAATGACATCCTTTTATTAGAGGCAATATTATTTGAGAATAGAAAGACAATTAAACATGGACGATTCTCTCAATTGTGACTTGAACTGTGATTCACCTGGTGTACTGGCAAATTGGTCTTTATGTTTCGGATTTATTAAAATGAAATTGATTTAATTTTATTATTAAGTAGTACTACTATATATCTAGTAATGATAAAATAATTTAATAAAATTAATTGAATCCTACATAACCTGAATTATTGTTAGAACATAAGATGGATAAAGAAAAAAGATGGAACCGTCTTAACTAAGGCTATTCCAAAGCAAATTCGTTTTAGATTCTTTTTCAAAACTTGCGTTCACACTTAATGGTGGCGCTGACGCTGAATAAACATTCTGAACAAAGAGACGTCTCTTGATTTCAAAGCAAAAAGATGTGTTCAACCCATCAAATTAATATTGTATGGATAATTAATAGACTTGAGGTATACTAATATGAAAAGATGCACATATTTATTGGACTTGGGATACCCTAAATCCAAATGCAAAATGTATTTGTTATGGTTAATGACCCAAAGCTAAATATTTCCTCCGTACAACATTTTTTTGGTATAAAAAATATACTGTTTTTTCAGGTCATACTAAAAATAATATTTTGTATCAATGCTCCAAATTCTACTAGGTCTTATAAACACACTATTTTGTAAGGGTGTTGTCTTTGATGCACCCTGAACTTTGAGTATTTGATGCTTCTTGTGGATTATGGTAGAATATTTGCATTTATCTGCATTTTTAAAATGTGGTTAAATATATTTTAAAAGTGTGACTAAATACATTTACAATTTCCTCCCTCCTTCCCTCTTCCACTATTTTAGACCACTCCTCTCTCTCTCCCCTCCCCTCATCCATCACTTCTCCAGCTTTCCCCTTCACCGGCCAACCTCATCACCATTGTTGCACTGTCATCAATTGTTCCCAACATTTGCAATGACCCAACATTTTTTTAGATTTGCATTTTTGTTAGATCTATTATTTTCCTTTGAAGATTGGGTTGGTGGGGAGGGAAGATAATGAATGAGCGCTTGATGTGGAGGTTGTTATGCAGCAATCGGTGGTCAAAATGCTAGTGGAAGGCGATGGTTAAGGTGGTCAGATTCGTTAAATCTCGTAACTTTGCTCCAACTGAGATCTAACTCGACAACCTCGTGATTCGCCTCATTTTTTCCATCATGCATTTCAAAAGAGTAGTCGACATTGCTGGTGATGGTTGTGGATGGCGGTTGAGGCGACGGGGCTGGTGTGGTTAGAGTGACAATGATGTTCACAAAAATGGTGATGCGGCCATGGCAACGGCAAGGCTGGCGGCGATGAGGGTGACCCATGATGGTGATTTGTTGCGGCGCGATTCCTACTGCCAACGAAGCAAAGTAGCGACAAGTGGTTCCTTAGTGAGGCGGTGGAAAATGCGGTGGCAGTGGTTCGCGGGTTTTGGTGGTGTATCCATGGCATGATTGCTCAATAACACTGGCTCCCTTTTAGGCTTCTTCTTTGTCGGCGTTTTATTTATTTGTTTATTTTCATTTTGGGATTTAATTGTATGGTGTTGAGTTTTGATTTTGGGGTTATTTTGGTTTGAACTTTGAGATGTTTTGTTGATTTTTTACTCTTGGTTTGGCTGTGCAACTCCGTTCTTAAATCTTTGTTGGACTATTTTTTGTTGCTTTGAGGGGTTGTTTTATTGCAATTACTTTAGTGTCCTTGTAGACTATAATAGACCCAACTTTTTTAACTAAGTGCATCATGCATCGGATATAACAAGGTGCATTTAAGTCTTGACCTTTTGTAAGCACTCCAATTTCTACTATTCACACACACTCACTCCAATTTCTACTATCACACACACATAGATAATGTTATGTGTATAATATAAATGTAAACAACAATAGTCAACTCTCTCTCAAATGTATGAGTCCCACCATGGATAGAGAAAATGTGAGCATGGTGAGATTCATACTTTTGTGAGAGACTTGACTCTTGTTGTCCACATTTGTATTGTATACATAATATTCCTCTATATCTAATAGGCTTAACCGTGGCCGATGAGGCTATGGATAACAAGTTGTATCTAATTATGTCAATTAATTAGAGTAATTTTTTTAACATACAAGTTTGAATCTTCAAATGCACTTGTTAGAAGGAAAATCAATCTTAATGCTATTTCACCAACTCCTTAAGTAGTAAGTGGCTAAGGCCCAAGAGAAACTCTTTTGCTCTCCTTCTGTTAGGGTTTGTGGGCAATTGTCACACATACACCCCCTTTTGACACCCTTTCACCTAAGTGCACCTCCCACCACTCGCCTCTATGCTTTATTCCCCACTTTGCTGTCGTTTCCAAGCTTCGCCCCCATCATCGTCGTTGCCAAACCTTACCAAAACCTCCACTTGCATCGTGCCGCTTCCAAGTCTCATTCCCGCGACAACATCAACGGAGTTTGACCCCTATTCCATCAGTCTCACCCATTTCTCCCTATTTTCTAATCCCTTTTGAAGATCGACATCCATGGATTTGTGGAAATCAAGTTCTTGATTGGATTTGTTATTGATAATGTGCTTTGTCGCACTAGGAATCGTTTGAAACCTCCCTTATACTTGAGCAAGGGTAATATGAGGAGGAAATGTCGAAAAGTTATGACCATGACGACACAACCTAGTTGGTTGGCAATGGGCGCCAAACAACCATGTGAGATCTACATTATTGTGAAGAAATCCCCATGATTTTGTGAAATGGTAACAAAATGGTGAGTAATTTGTGTGATCTAACATTGGATGATAAGTTTCAATTTTGGGATGTGTGTGGAGAAATACTAACCTCCCTCAGTCAAAGCCAAATTGAAATTAGTTCACTTAGTGAGTTTTTTGTAACCTCCTTATGCTCATTCTACCCCCTTTGAATGCCTTATCTGCACATATTTAGAATACCCTCTACTTGTTAAACTTTGATCCTTTTGGACCTTGTCATATTTGTTTTCTCTGGTTAAGGAATATATCTATTTATGTTTTCCCCTCTATCTTTGACCGAAGAAAAAAAGAAAAGGCAATCTTAATGCTTAATTTTCAAAACTGTAAGAGCAATACATCCCACAATTTGGCGAATAAAAAAAAAAGAGTTCAATTTTTTCTTTTAAAAAGAAAATCATATTATTGGTGTGTAGAGTCCACTATATTGTGATTAATTTTCTTCGAATGAGATCAATTCAGTATGAGAATGAAGGTATTGTAGTACACAAATTTTATACGCGCGACTTGAGTTTTGAATTTGTCTTAAATAAATAATTATCAAATTACTTAAACTATAATTGAATTTATTTTCATAGATCTCCAATTATAAGTTATTTGTAAATATCATTATAAGTTATTTATAAAACATATCTTAATCCTAATTAAAATAGACCAAACTTCTGCCCGTAAACTTTCCACTAAATAAAAATAGTCTGACCATGTGGTCTAAAATACAACAGTATTTATTTATCTTTGGCTCTATTGGAAAAATTTTACAATTTTGCTAGAATTAAATTTGTTCAATACCTCTGTATTCTGCAAATTCAGCAAACAATGGACTCAATGATATCCACAAAAAAAAAAATTAAAGAACTCATCCTTGATATGCAAACATGCATATATATATATATATATATATATATATATATAGCTGAAATTTGCAGATTTTCTGGTCATCTCAGTCCTCACCAACCAATCAATAAAGAATTGAGTGTGCCTACTTATAAGAATCATATTGATATTGACAAAATCTCTCCGAACACAAAAGTGGTTTAGTTAAATGTCCACAAAACTTAATCTTGTGAAGGTGGGAAATGTTCAAATGCTTGCAACTTGCAATTTGTTAGTAATATCTTTTGGGTTGGGCACAAGATCCAAGTTGCTAATTAAATAAAGGCAATATTTGCTAATTTCAATGCACAATGCCCGCCATTCAGGATATCATGTTTGTCTTCAAACTTTCAATAGCTATTATCATTTATCAATGTGCCCCTCTATCTACGGTTCATTGTCCTTTGCCTTGTCACTTTCCATCCGTTTATGGCAACCACTAAAGTAAATAACAACACTGTGTGCGGGTTGAATGAGTACATTCATTGACAATGAAATAGAAAAATGATAAGGAAAAAAAATATATAATACTAATAGAAAGAGATTAAAATTAGTAATGAGAATACAATTGACTAGTGAACAATGAACATTAGTTGTTAATTCAGAGAGGTAAAAAGTAATTGCCACAAGAATAATGTACACATGAATAGATAAGACTTAGGTGAAGTTCTTTATATATATTGTAATCAATATTCATTAAATAAGAATATGTGGATATATTTTTTTAAATGAAGTAGTTCAAAAAAAAAATGTATATTTATCTCAGAAAAAAAACTCTAAATGTCATTATTTTATTGGAGAATTTGTTGAAATGAATATATCGAACTTGATAGTAAATTAGCAATTAAGAAAACTACTAGTGATGTGGTGGTAGCTGACCTTGTCCCTAAAAAAAATAATTAACAATTAAAAAAAAGGAGAAAAAGGAGGCAACAGACTTCACACATAAGCGTAAACAATACGTCTTTTCTATAAAAAGATGCGATGTTCTATTTATATAGCTCAACTATATTTTCTAGATCCATTTTGTAAATAAAACTAAAGTTCTGTATGAGAAATACGAGTAAAAAGGAACTTAAATTTGACAACCCATCAGTGTCAGCCAATGAGATTCAGACAGGGTGTATTGGGCTGTATGAGGCAGCCCAACTATGTCGTTAACTAAAAAGAATCCTGTTCCACACTTTGTTTATTTATTTACTCTTGGTTTAATTAAGTTTTTAGCCCTGTAAAATTTTTAAGTTTGTTTTTAGTTTTTGTGTAAAAGTTTTAGTTCATATAAAATTTCAAAGTTTGTTTTTAGTCCCTCTGTCTGACTGAGGTTAACGACGCTGACATGACATGCCACGCAGCACGGTCACGTCAGCGCGATTAACGGCCACGTCAGCGTCGTTAACCCCAGCCAGACAGCGGGACTAAAAACAAAACTTTAAAATTTTACAAAAACTAAAAATTTTACACAAGGATTAAAAACAAACTTTAAAATTTTACAAGGATTAAAAACTTAATTAAGCCTTGAATCTTTCATTTTTCACACTGATGATTTTGCGGGCTTGCTATATTGTTATTTCAGCTACTTAAGCATATTGATTAGCCTGCGTATCTTGATGCTTTATTTTGAAATTGGTTCATTGTTTAATCTATAACTCAGTAGACAACGTGCTTTATAAATTGCCTGAAAGCATAAGCATATCATAAACTTTCTATTTTTGTATCTCCGGGTATAGTGGTTGAAGTTCTCGAGTCGTATGCTCGTAGTCACACTTATATCAGAATCAAAAGTTAAAGTTTCATTTCAAGTATACATTTCTTCATTTGCTGATGGGACAATTACCTCAATAGTAAAATCACACTGCAGTAACCTGTAAGAGTCGGTTTTTTGACGGCTAGGGAGAACAAAGTCCCACTTTGTTAAATAATCATTTAATCTCGAATCATACATTTCACCCCTTTTTTATTCCCCTCTGAATTCCTCTATCAAAACACACCCTTAGTTCACTTATCTCTCTAGTTTCTACATTCTTGAACTATACCCAAGAAAATCCATATCCTAACCTCAAACTGTTAATTCCTACCCTTGTTGGAATCTATTCCTCGACTTAGACCATGTTAATTTGTAAACATGATAGTTTGCAATAAATAGATCCCACCTCCATTGATAACACAAAACCTTTCTGTAAGAACATCAAAATCAGATTCTAAAGAGGAATAATAAACTCACCATAATCCAATTTAGTGTTCTAGGATCTCTCCATGAAACCTCATGATACAACAAATTTTAACTTTCACCATAAAAAATATCAATCTAGCTTGCATAGAGAAACAACCCGCCCCCAAGGTTAGAGGACATTTAACATAGGGTCATGCGGAGACATGGGGGTTTTGCTTAGATAAATATAGGGACAAGCTCATAGGTAATGATGCAAGAGGTTTTGCTTACTAAAGCCCTTCAACCTCAAAAACACGCGCTGTTCCATCAAGTGAACCCGAGACAAGGTAATCGTGATTTACAGACACAGAAAGAGATTGAATGGCATCAGAGTGCCCCCTGAATGTTCTTACACATTCACCAGATCTGCTATCCCATAATCTTACATTTCCATCCACGCATCCGGTAGCCACATACGATGCCCCGAGCCATGCCAAACATGTCACCCCATCCTGTCCACATGACAAAGTTCCGTGCGTCAGACATGCATCGAAAATTCAGTTTCTAATGAAGCAAATATGAATTTGCACAAAGCACAACTCCAACAAACCTCATGGTCACACGTGGCTCGGGATAAGGAATGCTCTATATCCCAGATAATCAGTTTTTGATCCATGCTTCCTATTGCAGCCCAGGAATCACTATCACACAATTTTAAGGGACAAAATTACTGATAGCTCGCATCTAAGAATGAGGACCAGTTCACCAGATCATATAAAACAGACCAAGCAGTTATAGAAATGTTGAGAGGATGCAGATGAATGAAATCCATATATGATGCAAAGATATTCATAATTCCATGGAAATAAGATGTAATTGTTTGAAAACTGTGTTACACTAGAAACCAAGTCACGAGTCATGACAATTTGCTTTGGTTCATAGTAACTAATGAACCCTGTTTTTACTTTGCATGTTACCAATAAGACTTTAATATACTTTTTGGTAGTGAGTTATTGTCTTTCAAACTTTCTCACGTCAAATAAAACCTCCATCATGCACATACATAAATGCAGAAGCATACACGACATGCCAATGCGCATGACATCCCTACACTCAGGCTATGAGAAGTTAATAATCTTATCACATACCTTGGCGCAAACCCAACACATTCAGTGGAATCTGAATGAGAAGCCAGGGTATTAATAACCTGTCAACCACATACTCATGTTTCTCAGCGACCTTGCAGAAAACTAAATTTGTATGCTCAAACAATTCCATAAACAAGTCAACAAAGTATCTATTTTCTCGATGTATTTGAGCATCATATAATATGCCAATCTTGAGCCATAATTAAAATAAGCTAACAGCTGGCTTCCGATTGATGTGGAATTGGCACCACTTCGACTAGCCTTGCTATGTGAATATATATAATTTCAAGAAAGGTAATGAATAATGTGAAACTGGTCTTGCTAAACACTCTTTGATTTAATTCTGATACATGTTCACATGCTTGCCCTTGGAAGGCCATATGATTTGATGGGCCAACATTAATCCCTCAAAAATCCTGTTTTGCACCCAAATTATTTCAATTGACATTGGAAGGTTATCATTCTTTGGATAAATATGCTTGCCTTTGCCATCAATAACAGAATTAGAAGAATTTATGATCAAATTTTGCTTTAAGCAACTATTATCTTAGAAAATTTAGTAGCACTTTAAAACTCCTAAAATTGAAATCACATGGGCAAAACTTTAGAAACATTGCTCAAGAAATGGCCAAAAAAGGATTCTCAAAATATTGAGATATCATACACCAAGAGTAAGACATGTGAAGGCAAGTTGATTAAAGAAAATTGTGCTGGAATAACAAATACAATGAAAACACATACCTTCCCAGTAGTGATATTCACAACATGGACAGATCCATCCTTGGAACCAGTAAGGGCAACATTTGAATTTGAACTTATTGCCAAGCATGTTAATCCGTCAGTATGATATGGATGTCCTATATATCAAAAGTCTAGAAGGTTACCAAAAGATAAAAGCAAAAAAGGAAAAATATATATCTGCAGATGAAAGAATAATAAATAGACACCGATTTTTGTGAAACTTCATGACAGATATTTCTTGAGTTTAATCTTGTAAATGCTGGCCTTGCTTGATATCGAGAAAAAGAATAAAAAAGGAACTTATGAAGTAAAGGATACTTGTGAAAGATACTATACCCTGCACAACATGAATGTTTTCTCCACTTTTTGGATTCCATATTCTCAAGGTTGCATCGTCAGAACCAGTGCATATTATTTTCCCTAAGGTACCAAGTAAAAGGAAATTGAAGAATGTAGAACATAAATAAGAACTGATAGAAGAAAATGCACTAAAAAGAAGAGAAGCTAATACCATCAGGAGTAAAATCACCGCAGGTCACACTATTGCCATGACCAGCAAACATATTAAGAAAGGCATCCCTATCAGAGGCAGCTCTATCAGCATTCCACATCCAAACAAATGAATCCTCGGAGCCAGCTAAGAGTATGTGTCCTTTTGGATGCCACCTTAGCCACTGAAAGATTTCATGGCAACTAATTCAGCAACCACCAAAGGCAGAAGAACAAGCAACAAAATTCACAAACTCACCTCGATGCCCCCTGTTGGACCTTCCAGTGCGCATTTCAGGTTTCCATAGCCGTCCCAGACTTGAACAACTCCATCCAAACTCCCCGACGCAAGAAACTGTCCATCGTAGCTAAAAGCTAAACTAGATACAGAATCTTTATGCCCTACATAGCATCAATCGTGCCGAACTAGCCATTTAGGAACTTGCAAAGGAAACTATCTCAAGCTTCTCGTGTCATGCAAATTACCTTTCAGCTCAGAAGCCCAATCTCCTTGGCCAATCTTCCAGAGGAATCCTCTGTCATCTCCAGCCCCTGTCGCCACCAACGCCGCATCGGTGGGGCTGCATGCAACCGAGTATAACTCCCCTACACAAGAATCGACGACAACATGGAACCACCATAAATTCCCCGGTATCCCCTTTTGTATACATACAATTACATGACTTCAAAATTCGAAAAAAGGAACAAAAAGAAGAAAAAAATAATCAATCAGTGAATAATAAAATCCCCTGATAGGATATCCACATCCAGCTACTTGAAGCTCGGGGTTCCATTTCAATTGAATCAAAATGACATAACAAAAAAAGAACCATAAAATCAAAAGATAGTAGAAAAGGTTACCAGTATGACCGGTGAATATGTGCACAGAATCATCAACGTCCTCTGAAATTGAAGTTCAGAATAACAAACATCATAACCAAATTACATTACTACGCTTGAAAGAAGTCGAAAAAAGTCACGACTCAAAACTACCTTGATGGTCGAATTCGGAATCATCGGCATCAGGGAGGTCTTCATTGTCCATGAAAACTTCATGGATGATGTCATCGTCGTCGATGAAGTCGCCGTCGTTGTCGTTGTCGTCATCGTGGAGAGGCGGTGGAGGATTCATTTTATTCGGGGTGGAATGAAGAAAGGACGCAGCAACTTGTTCTTCAGAATCTGTGGACGGAGCCGCCGCTACCAGAGCCCAAACAAAAGCCCAAAAGTGGTCCTGAGGATGGAGGCCCAAAGGCCCAGTACAAAAGGGAGCTTCCGGGTCTAAAAGAACAGAAAATGTGACCAATTCTAGATTAACGTTCTGAACAAACATCCATGGCATGCATCTCCATGTTGTTGTTTGGTGTAGACTTCTCTACTTGTTTCTCCCTTGAAACCTTTAAAACAACCAATTTTTTAATATAGACAAGTATCCTCTCCCCGCACACAAACGCGATCTTTGTTGCCTTATACTCAAAAAGGATTGCTTCGGGCAGTAAATCAATTTTTCGGGGTGAGAAAAAGCATTTGTTTTCGACTATTTTGGCTTAAAATTTTCCTTGTTTTATGATTACTACCATCATTGTTCACATTTGACTCGTTGGCAATATGATACAAATTTGTGAATTGCATTGAGATGTAGCAACTGTAAATGCCGGACCTTGCTATCATAACACACTCAAGAGAATGGTATAAAGCAAAAAAATTGTGGATTGCGCAAATACAAACATGGTTGTAGAAAAAAAAAGATTAAGCTGCCATAGTTTCATCTAAAGTAAAACATTATCACTCCATCAAACTGCAGCAGATGATACAAATTGCAACTTTGACAAAGCGACACCCCTATGCACAAATGTAAATGAATATACCAGTCACTTACATGAGATGTAATAATCAGAATATTGCACTTCAAGCAACCAAAAGAGAAAATTGAAAAAGAAAAAAATGTGAGAAAAACTTTTACAGTTAAAAAAATAAGTCATAAATAATTCCATTCTTTTTTTTTTTTTTACTTAATACTATGAAAGGTCACCTAGGACCAGATAACTCAACCGCATGTAGATTTTCAGTAGAGTCAACAATCCAATCAGAGTTCGGATGAGGGGCCAACTCAACTTCCTGCCGGAGAACTTCCACCTTTTGCCACTCATCCCATCTTTCTGCCAAACCGTCACCTTCGAGCATCCTTACCACTTCTGACATCTTCGGCCGGTCCATAGGGGAACCTTGTGTGCAAAGCAGCGCAACCTGGATTAACTGTTCTACCTCGGCTTCTATGTAATTGTTTTTTAGATCAGGATCAACCAGCATTTCAAGCTTTTTCTCCTTCAGAAGCCCTTTTACCTATCAACATGTTCAGGCAACTATTAGATTCGGAGATGGCATTGATGAAAAGGTAATAGCCTTACACACGAAAGGAAGACTGCTGAGAAAAATACATCCACCGATGCAAGTGATCCTCCAACGATTAATGAAGGGTTGCATGAATTAAGCATAAAGGTAAACTATGGATAATAAAACCACAAGGATTATGCTTTTGCAGTAAACATACCCAATCAAGAAGCATAACATCATCATCGTTTGCGAGCCGAGCAAGGTCAAAAGCTCTTTGTCCAGTGATAAGCTCCAGAAGCATGATCCCGTAACCAAAAACATCAGTTTTCTCTGAAGATTTACCAGTAGAGAGGTACTCCGGTGCTATGTGCCCGATTGTGCCCCGCACAGCAGTCGTCACGTGGGTGTCCTTGTAATCCATGAGTTTTGCCAATCCAAAATCCCCAACAACAGCCTCAAACTCCTCGTCCAACAATATGTTTGCAGCTTTCACATCTCGATGGATAATCTTTGGGTCACAGTGATCATGCAAATACGAAAGACCCCTTGCTGATCCTAAAGCTATTCTTTTCCTTGTTGGCCAATCTAGTGGTTCTTGATGAGTGGGACGCTCTAGAACAATGCAAATACAAAACCATGAGAGTAATAAATATTGAAAGATCCTACTGAGCATATAACTCATATACATGTGTCAATAGTGCAAGATTTACTTTCATGCGGTCTAGTTGGCAAGTTCATTTCACTTGCAGAGGCATAGAATGTAAAAAATACAAACCTGGAGATTCCTCCTTAAGTTTGGTGTTAAAGCCAATACAATTTGCATAAATCAGCTTAGTTTCTTATGTTTTAAAGCACCTTCACACAAGAAAAGGATCCTATTTTTATTGCTTACACGCCTAATGGCTAATAAGGGAGGAAAGTGCAAAAGATTTTACCTCTTAAGCACGAGGCAACACTTCCATTAGCCATGTAAGGATAAACAAGTAGCCTTTCCGTTGGTGTCATACAGAATCCACGTAAACGGAGGAGATTTCTATGCACAGCCATACTGATCATCTCTACTTCAGTCTGAAATTGAAGCTCCCCACCAGGTGTGCGCTCCTCTTTCAGTCTTTTCACAGCAACCAATGAACCATCAGCCAAGCGTCCTTTGTACACCTTACCGAATCCTCCTCTCCCAAGGATGTTCTTATTGCTGAAACTATCTGTTGCAACTTGAAGTTCTCGTAGCGAGAACCTCTTAAGCTGCCCAAGATGGACTTCAGGATCCTCCTCAGCTGCAAATACATGTAAATGAAGTAAAAAAAAATTCTATCCTTTTACCATGTTCAACCAGTTTGTAGTTGCTCAACCAGGATTGCTCACCAGGCACATCAAAGAAAAATTCTTGTGGTTTCCTTCGACGCCACCATGCAAATGCAATTGCAGGTGCAGCGAATAATAGAGCAGCACCTGCAGCAACTCCTCCAGCTATTGCCCCTGTGGCACTATTACCTCCTGCAATTAAATATAGAGGAAGGTTATAACATCAGTACCTCTTTCTTTTATCTGTATGTTTACCGATGCATGAATAAGTATAAAAATAAAAACCATGCACCAGAAACAGATCTTGAATCTGTAAGAAGAGATGCCAAATGTACAATTCTTTTTTCAATAAAAGACTTTTATTAAGATGAAGAAAGTAATGAAACAGAGATATAAGAGGTTCTTCTTAAAAGAACAAAAGCTAACAAAAAAGGAAAAACAGTAAAGCAAAGCTAACAATAGTAAAGTAGAAGCTTCAAGTCAGAAAACAAGGAAGATTACCTGGGGCAGCAATTGGGGGAGGAGGCACAAAAGGGGGAGGAGGAGAAAATGGAGGAGAGCCTGGACAAGGGTGTCCAGAGACTGGTCCGCATAGATCCAAGTTGTTAGCAAAACTGCAAGCAGAAAGGTAGCCCATTCACAAAATTTTTACAAATCAGAACCATTGAATGCAGTAGTAGTTCTCAAAGTTCAGTACAAAACCTGATAGGAGTGAACATTGAGAAGGAGCCATTGTCAGGAACAACACCAGATAGATGGTTATTAGACAGATCCCTACATTTTGACGCATAAATGGAGAGCAGTATATTAGGCATTGCATACAAAAAGATCAAAGAGGGAAATAAACTACATATTTAGAGATAAATAGTACTCACAGAACTTGAAGAGCTGTAATATTAGTCAGCGACATCGGAATAGGACCCATCAAGCTATTGTTGTTAAGCCGGCTATCCTTAGACAAATATACCAGGGAAACAGCATTAAGATCTATCCCGATACCCAAAAAGACAGGAACATAGAGATTGACAGGCACCAGAACAAGCTTTAACCATTCAAAAGCAAAGGGATGCAATTTATCCCAAAGTAACATTGGCATATAACACATCTCCTGGTTCATTCTTTAAATTATTTTTAAGCTTTGTGAAATAATCATGTTAAACATGAATTGCACATAAATAATTAGCTTTAGGTTGGCATAAATGAAATCAATACACATGCTTCAGATACTGCCGATAATACTGCCAAGACAAATTCACAATGAGGTGCAAACTAAGAAAGAGAAAGCAAATGAAAATAAAGTTGAGTTAAATAATTTTGGGATGAGAGATAGGAGTAAAATTTCACTCACTTACACATTTGTTGTGTTTTTATGTTAGAACCAAATATGATACACTTGTTTCAATCCATGGTTAGTTTTATCTCAGCACTTTTGCATACATAAAACATGTTTCTCTTGATTCTTGACTGATTTTATCTGTCAAACATAAATGTTCAAGCAGATTTCAAGATTTCTATTTTGTTTAGCATTCAACATAATCCAGAGACTTCACATCAAGCCTAACACTCTAGAGAATTTAACCCTCTTCTAAGTTGACTTCATATTTCTCATTTAAGTGTTTTTTACTCACAGGTTTTATTTATTAAAAAAAGGGAGGGAAAACATATACTCACAGGAATCGCAATTTAGACAACTTGCCCAATGAATCTGGGATAGGGCCAGTGAAACTGTTTAGGTACAGATCCAAGCTCACCAAGTTAGTAAGATTCCCCAGGTCACTTGGAATAGGGCCAGTAATGTTATTGCTGTAAAGTTCCCTGTTATGTAAAATAAGATACAAGATATTTCAATAAATATTTTGTAAAATCAGAATCAGGCAAAATTTTGATAATGTTTCATGACAATTCCATCAGTGAAGTTGTCAAATAATCCTAAAAGTAGTTTCAAGAGCTTCCCCCCTTGTCTGAATTAGAATTTTCCAGTCGTAAAAAGATAAGCTTGATTTAAAATAAATTAGAGGTAAGGTGGAAGTGAAATCCATTTTTTCAAGATTTCAAATACATGTAAAAATTGATTCATTTAGGTTGTTATTTGAATACCTAATATAAACAGAAGAATACCATAATGTCACAAATTCACAATTCAAATAAATATAATGATTAAATCCACGTCATTAGCCAAACCCAAAGAAAAAATTATATGATAAAGGGAAATGAATAGCAATGTAGAAACATCGAAGTATCAAGGCAGCACATACAAATACTGCAAATTCTTGA
Source organism: Nissolia schottii (assembly GCA_003254905.1). Classification (NCBI taxonomy): domain Eukaryota; kingdom Viridiplantae; phylum Streptophyta; class Magnoliopsida; order Fabales; family Fabaceae; genus Nissolia; species Nissolia schottii. The sequence continues at coordinate 715,123 of QANU01115364.1, read as the reverse complement.
GCTGACCAAGCTGCGGAACAAGTTGACCAGACAAAGCAGCATTTCCCAGATCACTGTCATCAGGCCAAAGGAAAGGAAAACAGAAATGAACATTAGAAAAGTCAATCCTCCGCAAGAATCAGCTGTATTGGGTTCTACATACAGAATGAGCATTTATGAGACAGATATCAAGGAACAAGCATCTTACACTCTTATGACACTATTATCATTGTTGCATGTTACATGAAACCATGTGCAGGGATTGACAAGTGTTGGATCCCAACTTTGTAAAACATTGTTAGGATCCTGTAAATTTGTCCTCAGGCTATGCAAAGCATCACCTGTTTCAAAACGCAAGAACCAAGAGGAAACGTTTAGGTCCAGTAAAAAATCACAACACACTTAAACATCACATCAGATCCACACCACTGATCATCTCCAGTTTCACAGTTGCAAGATAAAGCTATATTAAACATCGAAACTAAGGAAAATATTGCACCATAATAAAAAAGAACAGAAAAAGGAACAGAGATGCTCAATGTTGACCAGTATATGAATGAGCGCATGAAGATCCTTTTTAGCTAACATACCTAACAGATAAACAAGTATATATCACAAACTGCCAAAAAAATAAAGAATATTCTTCCGAGTCCAGAAGACTGACTAGATTCATTGACCAAAACAGTGATGAGCTTAAACAGAAGGGTATATGGCATGATAAACACTGTTACTGTGACACTACCTATTCCCATATGAGAAATTATTCATCGCTTGGTTTGAAACGCAGAACGCATAACATATATGCATAGCACCAGATGGGACAGAAAGCCATAAGGCATTGTCTTCAAAAAGGTACGGCAAAAAAAAAAAAAAAACAGATGACGAAAGGAATAAGGTGCAAGGAGGGGGAAGTAAAGGAACCCCTTTTCCCAAATTCAATGTAATCAAAGAAGCTAGTACAAGCAAAATCTCAAACAAGTTTCAAAATAGTTCAGTTATTAAAAAAAACTGAAACAAAAAATGAAGACAGGAAAGGAAAGTCATAAATGAATCAAGCTGAAAATATGAGAATTTGGTTTCCACAACACAAACCTTCCATGTTAGCAGAAATCAGCCATAGTGGATGAACCAACAAGAACCACCAGACAAAAGCCAAAGCCCAGAACTTTTTCTCCATCTTCACTATGTAGCCAATAACAACAACAACCTCAGATCCAAACAACACCTCACACCGCAACACACCATCACAGAAAACCCTCCTCCCTCCACCCACCACCACCGAAAACCCCCCAATGACCCCAAAAACCCTAAGTCCCAAATCTCAAATGCAAGCACCCCAATTCTCCACCATTACCACCCACCACACCACACCCCAGAACCCGATCTCAACAAAGTACACCCCTTTTGGACTACCCCAGAAACCCCAACTCAAAAAAATCCAAACTTTACAAGCAAAACCCCAAAAAAAATCACAACATTTCCCACCACCTCTAATTCTTTTTCACTCAAGTTAAAAAAAAATGTGTTTTTTTTTTTCACTTTTAACTTTCTCTGTGGAGCTAGCTAGGCTACAGAAGAAGAAGGCACGCTCTTTCTATCTCTATCAGGGGGTGAGTGTGTTAAGATTGTTATCTTTTGCGAGTGAAGCGTGCAGAGAGAGAGAGGGGGGTGGGGGGAGAGAGTGAGCGTGGCTGCCCGAACGGTGCTGACCGCTGCCCGGGCGCAGTCAAAAACGCCTTCGCGCTATAAGGTGGAAAGTGACGTGTGAGAGAGGGGGGCAGCAAAACCCCGTTTCCGGTCAAATTTTCTGTGTGGGTCCCACACCCCCCCTTTTCTTTTCGGGGTGCTGCCATCTCACAATCTCTCCCTTCCTATTTTATTCCCTTTTTTATTTAGACGAAGTAATTAATTAATAGCTAAAGTGCTTTTGTTATCACTACTATTATAGTTAATGAGTAAACAGAATATTTATTAGTAATTAGTTAAGGAATTAATTCAAGTGATAAGGATTTTTTGTGTTTATAAAAGTAAAAAAGAGACTTCTTTTATGTAAAGGTTGAGTTAAGATTGCAAGAAATCTTAACGTGACTATACTGGCAACCAAATGAGAATAGTATCATACTTGATTTAACTTTTGAAACTCCACAATTATGATGATTTAGCCAATTTAGGTAGAAAAATCTTAAAGTTTCAAAATCTAAATTTAACATTTATTTTTTATCTCCATTAAAGGAGTAAGGATGATTTTCTTCTTCCATGTTTCGAAACTTGAGGACATTAATTAAGAAATCAAAACTCACACCACCTTAATTAAGTCTTTGTTGATAAACTAAGCATAGTATTAATATTTTGAGTGATTTAAAAGAATATTTTATCCTCTCAATTAAAACTATTTACCAATAAAAGGCGTGTTTAAATGGAAGACTAATTTCAAACCTTTTAAATATGCTTGTAAATATGATCTCATAATTTATTTATATTAATTAAATATCTGAATTTTTTCCACCACTACTTTTACAGCCAAACTTTTCACCAAAGTTAATTTCATTAAATATTTATTAATTTATATTTTTACATTCCCTCGCATCTAAAGTAAACATCATTCAAAATTTTTAAAAAAAGTTTTAACTAAAATTTGAAATTAATATGTTAACTTATAATCTTTTCAAATTCAAATTTAAAGAATTTCCTAACAACCAAAACAAATAATATTTTAATTTTTCTTATAAAAAACTCTAAATTTTAATATATTTTATTCAAAATTACTGTCATATACTTAAAAGAAATTATCACTGAATTTTTTATATTCAAGTCTATTATAGATAAAATTATGTGAAAAAGCAAGTGGCAAGGGAATGATGCCATTATGAGAAAACAAACAGTGAATGGCAAGTACCATATCCAATCACGATATTTAATAACTTTTAACCTCTTTCACACTCATCTAGTATGAGAATCATCCATCTTGACTCATAAAAAACTTAGGGAGTCTATCCGTCTTTTAAGGGTTTTTTAAGGTTCTCCTAAACATCTAAATGCTCCTCTAAAATTAGCTCATGAAAATTTACCTATCAAACAAGAAATCAAGGGAGATAATACATCGCATTAGTGACTTACGCCCACGGTGCCAGAATGAAGTGGAATTGGTATCACATTGCATCATCTCTTGCCTTCCCAATAGCGCCCAAGTGTAGGGTAGGTGGGGTACCCCCAACATAAGCGAAGTTTAATTTTCCACTTCATTCCGAAAATGTTGGTATGATCTTATGGAGATTGAGAGCGGACCTCTATACTTCCCTAATCATCCATTGAGATTATTGCTTTCATCATATAGAGATTTGGCTGACCATGAAATGCCAAGGACCAAGGTGTTTGAAGATAAAATGGTCACCTCACGTGAGATTAAGAATTCAAGTGACTCAATATGACCCATACCTCATTTATCTATTAGTTTTTATTTAATTTAGCTGAAAAGACCTCATATTTTTCTACTTGGTCCTTAAAACCACCTCCATAATGTAATTTATTTACACAATAGTCAGTTTCAGTTAATTGAATTATTATTTCATCGGCATCCAGTTCTTGTAGCTAGGGGTGTCAAACAGGCGGAGCCAAAATTATGTCTATTTTTAGGATCTGGCTCATTTATGGTCAATTCGCGGGCCTAAACGGGCTAGCCCGTTTATTTTTTTAAATTAAAATTTTAGTCTATTTTTTATGATTTAAATATAAAGTTGTGAATAAGTATGCGCAATCATTTTTAACTATTTTTTATTGTCTATCTATTAATTAATCAAAAAGAAATAGTTTATGTAAAATTTGAGGATCCATTTTCGATAGTAATAAATAGAAAAAAAAATTAAGGTCTTATAGTTTTTTCATCTTTATCTCTTTATCGTGGTTACGAAATCTCTAATTTTGGATAAATATACAAATAGTAGCATTTTTCAATTAAGAAGCTATTTGCAAAGCTTTTAAAGAAAAAAAGGGATAACAAGAGAATGTATTTAATTAACACCTAGAGTCTAAACCCACGCGATGTGCAACAAGTTTTAAAATATCTAAAAATGTTTTAGTTATAACTAAAACAACTTAGCAATTTATTTTGTAATTAGGGCTTCAAGATGAAGATCTAAAACTTCAATTTGGGCTTGAATTTGAACGTGAGGTATCAATTATCATGTAGTTTTATTAACATAATTTTTAAAAATAACAATTTGGTTATGCCAAGTGCCCAAAGCCCAAAAGCTTTTGGTTTTTTTGAAAAAAAAAATCACGGTCTCACGGGCTAGCCCGTGAGCCCACCGGACAAGCTCGTTTAGTCCGCGGGCTTAAATGGGTCGGACAATTTTTTTTTCAAATTTTCACGAGCCTATTTTTTGCATGTAAAACCCGTCCATTTAACCAGGTAAACGGACTGGGCTCGTGAGTCAAGCTCCTTTTAGCAGCCCTACTTATAGCATTACTTTTTTAAAATTTTTATTTTTTGCTAATGAGTGTTTTTTAGTTAAGGAAGTAAAAGTTATATGTTTTTAAATATGCAATGCATTCATTGTTATTAAAAGTATACAAGTATTTATTAGTTTTTCAATGAGAATTTGCACCACTTGTTGGGTTCATTTGACACATTATACAAGGTTGAATAGGATAAGCTAATATAATACGTAATAATTTTACTATTTGTTTGGTGTGACCATCGTATTGTATAAGTTTAATTATCCATTACATTCTCCTTTTATACGTCAAAATGATGAATAACTAATCTTGTCTAGGAAGACATGATAAGGCCAAGCTTTTAACGTATAAAGTCAATTTCCATTATTTATTTTATTTTATTAAATAAAAATAAATAATATAATAAATTATAAATTAAATAATACTTTTTGAATAAGTAATAAAAATCACAAATAAATAAAATATAAAATTAATTAATTATTTAATTAAATTATAATAATATTTAGTAATATATATAAACTAATATTTAATTTCAAAATGAATGTTCAGTAATATAAATATATCAATTATTAAAATACTAGAGTAAATACTTAATAATATTTAATATACAATAATTATAATGCTACAAATTAAAATGATAATTAATAATATTAAATTTTATTTATATATTATTTTTTAATTTAAAATTTAATTAATCAAAAAATATTACTTTATATATCAAAATATTAAATAGTAAAGAAAAAGTTAATGTTGACTATTAGTATAATTATTATTAATAATTACTTAAATGTAATATTTGTTTAAAATTTATGTTTAAGTAATTAATAAATTATTTTAACTTATATTTTGTTTATCGGTCATCAAATTTTTTTAATTAAAATTATTTATAAAGTGAGAAATAATAATACAATATCTTACGCAATATCGTACATGATGTTATCCTATCAAACCTCATATTACTAAAATCCTATCTTACCTTTTTACCAAGTCCATAAAAGAAACTCGTTTAAATTTATTTATTTTTCCCGTTCTTGTAGGTTTGCTCAAAACATATGGTATCATGATCGTCATTTTTATTATTAATGCTGGTTCTATTCATAGGGAGGTTGTCATTTCATTTGTCAATGCAAAAAGGCATGAGAAAATGGAGTACTCCAATTAGTGCTATTCATGAGAGAGCATTAATGAAACACTTCCTCTCTTTTGTCCTACTTTTATTTTTTTGGGCGATGTGTTTTCATTGCTAAAAGTGATAAAGCTTGTTTGGTTTGAGTATGATGTATATCTCTTTTGTAGGTAAAATCTGATATGATTTGTTGGGGTAGAGGATAATGAACTACGTATGGAAAAAATTAGGTCTTGATTGAAATAAAGGGGCAAGGGTGCAAGTGATTAACAGCCTAAGAATTAGGATTATTGTGGGGCCATATTGATATTATTATTACTACCGTATTTCTCTCCCTTTTTTCTTTTATCTATAAATAGGATTTTATTTACAAAATAATTCAGTGACATTTATAATTTTATATATATTAATTAAATATTTGAGTTTCTTTTATCTCTATTTTGGAGGATAAAATTTTTGCCTGAATTAATTTTACTGAATTTTACCAAGTCTCCCTTAAATTAAATAATTCAGGCAAAAATTTTTACACCTCTAACATTTGAAAATAAAAAATTAAATAATTTATATAAAAAATAAAATTGACAAATCTAAAATGATTCATGTGCATAACACATGTATTAAACTAGTTTGATAAAAGTAAAACTATTATATATAATATACACACAACTAATTATTATTTATTTATGGTTTAAAGCTTATCACAGTGTTAGTGTCTTGTAGTCTTTGTCATTTTTTTCCAGTTAATCAAAAAAATAGTGTTAGTGTCTTAACACGGCAACACAAGATTGATTGAATAGTAGATAAATTCGTCCCATTTTTAAAAAAATTTGAATTTAAGACTTAAAAAGAAAGCTCTTTAAGTACTTTAAGAGTGGCAAGAGTGTGATCTTTCTTTATTTTGTTATTGGCTACGGATTAACGTGTGCTTTTGTGTGTTAATTTTAATAGTAAAGAAATGCTAATAAATGCCCTAATATTATTCTCCAATTAAGATTATGCACAACAATAAATTTGGGTTAAAATTTATATTTTCTATTAATTACACTAAAAAAAATAGTTCCAGGTAGGTGTAAAACTAGTTTTGCTAGTGGTGGTTTGTTTATTGTATTTGATGCATTTTGTGTTGTGGCCTTTAGCCTTTTTCGCATTTTCTATTTGTCTTTATTTAAAAAACACTTAAAAAAATGTGACTTATAATAATTAAAATAATAGTTTTGTTGACAAGATACAAAAATTCATATAAATATTAGTAGAGGTGCTTAGCGGGTGAGTTCGATCCGCCAAATTGATGTGACCCGACCCCATTTGGGTCGGGACAAGTTAGGTTGATGGGTCAGACCCGCTTAACCCATCACTTATGTTGGGTCGAGTGTCGAGTCTAACTTATCAGAATTGACCTAACTTGCCATGTTATTTTATTATTTAATTATTTTTATTATTTTATATATATTAAAAAATAATTTTTATTAGATTTATATTTTTGGCCTTAAAACATAATATATATTTTTGAATTAAATGGTGGGTCACTCGTCAACCCGACCCGATCCAACCCAAACGAGTCACGGGTCCAACAGGTGTCCACCCAAAAAATCAAATTTTGACCCGACTTGACCTGACCCACCAAAGTCGGCTTGGGTCGGGCCGGACCCAACCCATATTCACTCCTAAATATTATGGTTAAATATGTTTTTAGTCCCTATAAAATTTACAAATTTAGTGTTTTACCCTTAAATTTTTAGTCTCTGTCGTTAAGTTGGGCAGTTAATTGTTGACGCAACATTTAACTTGGCCATGTCGCAAGTGATGTGCAATGTTATGTGTCAATTTTGTATGGACACATGATCAATCTAACTGTCACGTCAACAGTTAACTACCCTTGACGAGAGAGACTAAATCCTACAAGAGATTTTGTCAGAGACAATTTTTTAATAAATTTATTTTATATATAAAAGACAAAATTTATAATTTTTCAATGACTAAAAACATATTTAATCATAAATACTATAAGTTATTTTCAATCCTTTATAATACTTAAGCAGAACGATGGATTATTTTTATAATTTAATTTAATTTATTTTATTGCACCACAATGAAATACTTCTAGCTGTTTTTCTTTCAATAAACAGTGATGATAACACCACCTGGCTGGTCCTCAAATAGAAAACATTCAAATAGTTAGGTTAGTAAGGCAAGTTTGTGTAATTATCATTAGTGAACCGTGGTACTTTATGTTACCACATTTTGTGTAATATGATTCCTCTAGAATCCAATAACTTTACATACATACACACACATATATATAATCATAGGGCATCTTCTCTTTATATTTTCATTGGTAGTTTGGAGAGCAACTTCCAAACTTGGAACACCCACCGGAGTGAATTATATAAATAAATGAAGAGAAAATGTAAATTTTTATTCATGCTTGGTAAGTATATATAATAAATCCACTTTCTATATGTACTCTCGTTGTAAATAAAATTTGAGATAATTTTTATTTACTAATATTATAAACAAATTTCACATTATCATTCAATCATATTAATTTAATCATATGTAATCACATAAACAAAAATCTCTTATATAACATCATATTATTAAATGAAATTATAACTTTTACATTGACATAGAAATTAATGTTATAAAATATTGGACCCGGGGTTTGTACAGTAGCCATGCAAATAAGGTGAAGTAAGCAAATACAATGATATATAATTTCAAGGATGAAGATGAAAATGAAAATGCTATGTAAACATGGGAAAAGGTGTGAATAGTGTCACTTCTTTTAAAATACCTCATATATGGGTTTACTTTTTGTAAAGTGGACTTATGAGATAAATGTCAAAACATAGATACATTTTTATATATATAAATAGTAAAATTATCAAGTAAAATGTTATTATTAAAACACATAGAAATGTGTAAATTGTAAATCTTTTGTTATCTCTTTCGTATATACGATGAAAAAGTCACTGCATTGTTTTTTTAATTTTATGTTAAAATAGCTCAACTCTAATTTCAATCAACTTGTGATTGATGAGAGACTTCCAGCCAACCGAAATTTGTCAATATGAATAGTTTTCTAGTAGGCACAAGATCAATTATATAAATAACATTTTCAATTAATCGATCGAAACAACATGTATTTATATAAAATTGAATAGATTTGATTTACAAATCTCTGCACAAATTGATTTAGTCAAAGCTGAAAAGGGAACAAGTTAAAATAGAATGAATATTATATAAGAGTAATAGTGAAAGAAAAAAAAGTTGAATGTATTCTATTGCAATTGCTAGTATCGTCATGCCGCTGCAATTAGTGCTAGTGCCCCCACTTTGAGAGTTGAAAAAACTTTTGAGTCACATTGTAGGTATAGTACCTCCTCCTTTACACAAAAAAGATCACGATCGAAATCATTTTATCCCTTGAAAGCAGCACCAAAAAAGGGTGGCCAATTAAGAGAAGGAAAAAAAAAGATTAAAATAAAGTTTTAACATGAGAAGCTCTCCACCGTTTAATTAAGCCACTCAAATCATGGTCAAAATTGAAGAATAAAGGATAATGTGACGGAAAGAATACAGTGCTGTTTGTACCTAAACTTTTTTACTTATGTGGCTGACATAGATTGACATCTGAGATAAAGTGAAAAATGGTATCATATATAGTCCCATGTTATAGGTATTTTTTTTTAAGACAAATGCGAGAATGTACATTTGGCAACATTAGACCGTAGCTGCTAGAAGGTCTATCATAATGTGACTCTGTGTTTGAAAAAAATCATAAAATTAAACTTATTTCAATTTTCAATAATCACTTGTTTAAATAATTATTTTATATATGAAAATTTATTTTATCTAAAAATAATTATAAGATAATAAATTATCTTATTTTGTTTGATTTGTTTAAAAATTATTATTTTTATATGATAAATTATCAAAAAAGATATAATGAGATAAATAAATTGAATTTATGACTGTAGGTGAAATTGAGTAAAATGGGAATAACAATTTTTTAATAATAAAAAATAACTTTTTTTAAGAAAATGTTCAAAAACTAAATGAAAATTATTTGAATCAAAACAAATTTTATCTCTTCACAAAAGTTATTGCTTATTTTTTCAATTTTTTCAAACGTCTTTGATTTCACCAAAACAATTTTTTCTAAAAAAAAAATACTATTTCATTAAATTACCAAACACACTTATAACTATCACAAAATTGGAAATTTATGATACACATCATAAGTTAGGGTATACTATATATATCGTAATCTTATAGCAAAGATCATAAGGATGCGTTTAGTGCATTGTCTAAGGCTGGATTGGATAAGATAATCCAATATATTGTAGTCTTATCTAGTGTTTGACGCAAAAATTATACGATTTTGGCGCAAAAATTCGTTTTTATTTTCTTCCTCTGTGATCAAATATTTTCATGACCTCATAGACTTTTACAACTACTTTCATTTTATTTTTTTCTTTCCAAATGACAACTTTTGCTAATATATATTGCCACTTAAGATTACAATTAATGTATGAACAATAAACCATACTACTAACATAAACTGCAATCAAGAGGTAAAAACATAAAGAAACCAAACTATAAAAACAAAATCAAAGGAAACATCAGAAATACCATTATCAATACGAAAATGACATTAAAAAATATCATTTAAAAAATTGAAAGCACTACACCGAAAATAGTTAAACAAAACTACCTTCAATATCCGCAACTTTAACTTTGTTAAGATAACACCTTACAGCCTTAAGAAGCCTTTTTCAACAACACCTCAAACAAACCAAGAACTGTTGTCAAAAACTTAAAATTGAAACTGAAATACAATTCAATCCAATCAATAACTCTCAAAACTGTCGATCAATATAGACATTTCAACAAAAATAGTTATCTTAAATTATGAAGTTGTGAATTTGGAATGGATCTCCTGTTCATTGTCCTCATTTTTGTATTAAAATATAAAGATGAATTAATAGATATAATCAAATTCTACTCAACATCTCGGCCACACAATACTTAATCTCTAGCCCCCAATTTGCCATGCATGCACGTACCATGTTATATATAATAATTGTTGGAACCCTTGTACCACTCTCGATGTATAGGCGTTGTAACAATGACGATAACATCACATATCATATGGGTAAGTAATTAAGGAGACTGTCTTAGTGAAAGGTGCCTGAGTCTCCGTGTATATGCGTGAAGAGAGTAACTCTCTACTTTCATCGCTCACTTAACAGGATAAATTAATTAGTATACTTTTCACTGTGGGGAAACAAGAATGGAACAATTCAGGAAATGCTAAAGTGGCTTTTGAAACATGGGTCAATTATTTTGTTTTAAGGGGGCCAAGAACGAGCGGTGTATTAATTGCCCCCCCTTTTTTCTTTGTTAGTATTAATTTCATGCCTTTGAAGAGAAAACGGTATGCTTAGCTGAAACAATGCATCTTGCTAAATTTTGGCTTCTTGAATGAAAGAAACTATGTCACAAGCGTGATGCAAAACCTGCAACCAAGTACAAATGATGATGGCTAACTCTACATACGGTAGGTAACCAAGTAATGACACTGGGTGCTTATTAGTCTTTTTTATCTGTTTTAGGTGAGCTTGTTTCAGAGGCTAACGAGTCTCTTAAAAGGGTCTCTAGTCTCTTATAGTTTTGCAAAATGTAACGACAAACTTTGCTTGGATGAGATATGTTTATTATGTTGTTTTATAGTGTTTTTAGTTTTTTTATTGTCTTTTCTTTTGGGCCCCTTAATTAAGCACAAGTGTATGGTTCTCTTTTTTCTTCCTAAAAAATCAAGGAAACTATCTCGCTAGATGTCTGCTTAGGAGGTTTTAATGAGGCCATGCTTGTGTCTTACTAATCATTCTTGAGTCTCGACGAAAATTGAAAGAAACTAATGCTTGTTTCCTTTTACATTTCATGAAATGATGAAATTGAAACATTTCTCTTGCTAAAGTCTATAATCAAAATTATTTATTGAAAAATAACATATAGATCAATTATATCCTTAAATTTTTCCTGGTATAAAAACAATTGTCAAAAAATATTATAAAATAAAAATTGTCAAAGAAAACAAAAGATGAAATAACTGTCTTCATTCTTTTTTTAAATTGCCAACAAAAATGTCGTACAAAACCAAAACAAATCAGAATTGTTGATCCCATTAGCCCCTTTAATATACGTGAAAAAGGGAAAAGCCACGTATTGGCGTTTTAATCCTACTTTATTTATTTTAGTTTCCAAAGTTTTGGTTTGTTATTTAATTTCAAACATTCTTTTCTGTTTTATTTCTTCTTGTCCGTTTGGATACGCATGCAGTTGCAAATAGTTTATTTTAAGCATAACAGCTTCAATAGCTGCAACTTAGTTAAGATAACAACCTAAAGCCTCAAGAAGCCCTTTTCAACAACACCTCAAACATGAGAGCCGGATTCCCCACCGTTATGTAAGATTGTGGAACCCTTCTTTGGGTATTGAGTGTGTGGTGTGGGGACATTTTATTTTATAATATTTTTAAAAGAATTGCTAACGAAAAAGCAGAATTATTAGTAATTCCATTAGCCCCTTTAACTAACATACGTGAAAATGAGAAAAGCCACGTATTGATGTTTTAAATGCCAAAAAAAGAAAAAGAGTGGATAATAAAAGATATAAATGTTTGATATCCGGTGCCTCCAACCATGAGGACAAGCACTACTAACCCTGAAAATTGCGGTGTTCACAGAAAGAGACACTTTCTTAGTTACATAACATGTACCCATCTAATATATCTGCCCTAACACCATCAAAATTCAATTCTAAAACCAAATAAATAAATAATAATAATAATCAAAACCCACTAATTTTTGGACTTTTACAAGTGGTTGATTTGGTAGAGAGGTACTTTTCCCAGCCCCAAGTGTGTGCAATATTTTTTTCAAATTATTTTTTCCCCCTATAACTTGGATCTCAATTGCATTTCAAATAAACAATGTTTTGATGTATAGAAAAAACAAACCATTCATATGAGACATTCGTCTGAGGGGCCCATGAAAAAGCCAACTGCCTTTTCAAGATGGACCAATACTCTCTACTTTACAACTTGGGCCTAACCCAAGCTCTGTTCATGTGTTCACCACGCGATGTTTACCCATTATTTATTTATTTGTTTATTTTATATTATTATTATTATTACATTTTTTTTTACTTTAACACACTTTAATTAATTTTTTTTGGTAAATTCATTGTTTAATTTTTATTTTTATTTTTTTAAAATTATTTTTAATCTAAAACGCTCACAGAATGCAGAAACAACCACTAAATTATGGATTCAATCGCATAATAAGTACACATAGAAAGGTAAATTTGTGAATATCATTAGTATTAACTTCATCAACGTCCTCCTTGAACCTTAGTAATGAAAAAATATTTGTTAGAGTTAAAATTATGAATATGTTAAGAATTTAAATTGCATAATTAATTTTTTTAAGTCTAAATTTGGTGGTGATATTTTTGGTGGTCATAAGATCTTTAGCAAATTTTTGTGGTCACTAACTAGTATTTGAAGTCTGAGCCCAACTAATTTTGGAGTTGAGTTGATTGACTATAAAGCAGTTTACTTAGCATTTCTTGTTTTTTTTCTTTCAATTTACAAGTTTGAAATCAAAATTTTATAAACACAAATTTCTTCTATTATTTTTACTAGACAATAATGTCAATGGATATGTATTTTGTTTTATACAGGTAACATCCCCTAGTATTTTTTACACACTATATAAAAGACAAGACTATATTGTTGGAGCAAGAAAAGAAAGGATCATAAAGAGAAGAGAGAGTGGGATGGATCCCTACTCGAAGGATGGAATCCCTTCTTGGCGATGACTAATAAAATTATGACACATGACATAATATTAATTTTTCTTTTTTTAAATTTAAAAAGACACATATAGTAGAAACTAAAGTTGGTTCCTTCAATTGGGGTGAAAACTTTTATTCTTAGTCCTCTATTGGCTTTTATGATACAATGTTACGGTGCCGCAAAATATAACAATGATGAGATAAAAAAATGAGATCAAGAGATGGACCATTGTTAAAGATACTCTAAGACTTTTAACTTACAACCTCATGCAAATTACTTAATCCTCTTGCCAATAGATAAGTCTTAGGAGGAGTTTAGTATGAGGTAATGTGGATAGATTACTGATAATATTGTAATTAAATTAATTGACAATCGAAATCGACCTGTTTGGTTATGCAACATTGCTAGTAATGTGGATTACCCCCATGATTGGTGTTTATCTAGATTATCACCTCTCGTGTAATTCTTCAATTTTTATTTTGCCAAAAATATCCCTAATATAAATACCTTTCCTCTCTCCATGAGCCATCACCACCACCACCAACCACTACAACTACCTACGATTCTCACCACTACTACTGTCGTCGCCAACATATACCACTCACCATCACTGTGCCACCACCACCACTACAACTGTTGTCACCACCACTACTATCACTACCACCACCATTGTAGCCACCACCACCACATAGCCACCACCACTATTACCATTGTCATCACTACAACCACCACACCATTACCATTACCTATCACTGTTACCACCATCACCATTGTCGTCACCACAACTACCACTATTATGACTACCCATCACTGTTGCCACCACCTGTTGCTACCACTGCCACCACTTCAACTACCCACTACTACCATCTTTACTATCACTATCATAATCGTCGCCACTACCACCACATCCATCACCGACGCCACTACCACAATCATTGTCACAACCACAACCCCTTATTCCCACTACTACAACTGCCACCACCACCACCATTACTACTACCCATCACCACCATTTATACCACTGTTGTCGCCGTCGTTGTCACCTTTACCTCCATTACCACAATACACCAATCAATTTTTATTTATTTTATTTTATTTTATTGTTATGATGGTTATTTTTTCATTTAATCAATTTATTATTTTATTATTAATTATTGTTATTTAGATTGTACACACTTCATGCTTGTGAGGTGCTTGTCAATCTAAATTTTTTATGAGCTGTTGATAAAAAAAGGTAGATTCAGATAAAAAAAATGTAAAAAAAAAAGTAAGAATAAAAATGACAAACACAGAGATGAGAAGCAGTGGTTGGTGGTAGAGGGTGGATAACTTTTTTTATAGAAAAATTGAAAAAATAAAAAATTGAGTAAAGGTAAAAGTGAAATAAAATATTTGGACACCAAATAATATTTTTTTTTGGAATTCCCTTTATTGTATATATAGATTTAGAGAATATTATGGTAAAATACATATATTACGTAATAATCATTCTCATATACCAAACTTAGTAATGTAAATTGTCAAATAAATTACCTCTGCATACCAAACACTGCAACGTAACATTACCAATAATTTGAAATGTGATAATCTTTTTGAAATGTACTCCAAATTACTTGTAATCTTGGTAAGTAATGTGCCAAACACCCTCTTAGTGATTTGCCAACCAATGGACATGTACCCAACAAGAAGTTTTGGTCATAGTTTGAAAATTCGGAATTACTCCGTCCGTTTTAAAATAGTTGTCCACCTTCCTATTTTAGTTTGTTTTAAAGTAGTTGTCCACTTACTAAGTTTAAGCATCATTAATTATTTCTTTTTCTAACATACCATAATTAAATAAACTCTCTCTCTTATATTTATCCACTATAATAACTCTAATCACTTATTATAAATAAGGACAATTAGATAAAATACTGTTAATTTTTCCATATTTTGAATCATCTTTTCAATATCTACGTAAAAGAAAAAGTTGACAACTATTTTAAAATAAGAAAGTATGTTACTATTGCTATTTGTTTTTGGGTTATAACTTATGAGTCCATAGCAAAAATGAGTGAATTTTTAAAACAATAGATCGTTCCGGGTAACTGGTCTTGGGTTTAATAATCATCAACCCGTTAATGGGCTTTGGTCCATATTCTAATTTTGATCAAGCCTAGACTTTTGTAGAAAGAATAAAAAGGTAAATACTGAACCGAAAAACAAAAAGGCTTGTAAGCCTGACACGGTCCTAAAGACCTTTTTCTTAAAATAAAATTAGAAATAAATAAAAAACTTACTCAACTCTACATAATTTGGCTTGAACATGTTCGGTCACTAACGAGTGAATAAAACTCTCACAACCCAATTTTTTTTTGTTTGCAAGAATCAAGCCCAAAACTTTGAATAAATATGGAACTATTTGAATCAACAAAACTATAATATTATGGTTTTCAATACTAACATTCCTGTTTGCTAGCATAAAATGGCAAAAGAAGAAAAGACAAACAAAGCAAATGAAATTTCCAAAATGTGTTGATATAAAATATGCAAATTATTGAAATTAGTTGTGTTAAAATTATCTTTTAAAAATGAAACGCTTACATAACGTAGGGTCAAACAAAGGGAGAAGGTAACCACGTGGATGCGGACATCGTCTATGAACTAATCTTCATCTACGAGAAATCTAAGTAGGAATTAATTGAAAAATGAGATTAGGTTTAAAAAAAGGACAAGGGGGGATCATAACCTCAACGTACCGTATGACCTGACATCTTCAGTTGGGGTAGGTAGCACAGCTTTTATAGCTCTTCAATTCTTTCTATATGGCACCATGCATTGATTGTCGGTTAATGTTGTTCAAACCCTGCTCATTTCATTTCAAAAGAGTTCTCCTACACGTACATTAAAAAATATACATCATACATATATTTTACACTTATATATATAAAGTTTATATTTTAATGTTTGTAATGTTTGTACACTTAATTAAGTATAATTGAAAATATCATCTATAAATTTATAATGTTTGTGCACTTATGAGAATAAAGTTTGTACATTATTAATAGTGTCTGTATGAATATATAAAATTGGGTGTACATGTAGCATTTTTTATTTCAAAATATATCCATTTGCATATGTGTAATTCATTTAGCTACGCACATAAGAAAACAAATTAGTGTGACAAAAGGTCACATTATTTTTTGCACACAAGGTGGTCGTCATGTGGAACAGCACATTCTGGACTAAGGCAGCGATTGAATCCTCCAAAAACTTTTGTCACTAAATTAATAATCACTCAGTAACTAAAAAACATAACATTAATCTTTCAAAAATACAATAATGACAACATTAGTTTTTAAAAGTAAGAGTCAAAGAAGGATCATCAAATTTTAGATCTTTTAATCATATAAATTCTAAATCACTTAAAAAATCGTAAAAAATTTTAAACTGATAAGGAGAGACAATCAAGCCTATATATATAAACAAGCATGGAACAAATCACAAGGGTTATTAATTGAGAGAGTAAAGAAAAGAATTAATGGAGAGGAGAGCAGGGAAGGAGGAAGAAGAAGAGGAGGTTGGTGAGAGGAGCAGAACAACCACTCTTAATTACCATCCATGCCACTTCCTCGAAGAAGCACTCAGGGCTCTCTTAAAGTGCCTTGGCATTGAGAGGAGTAGCAGTAGCAACTCAGGAGAATCCAAGAAAGAAGACAGAGCCACCTCCCATCATCAATATTCAGATGCAGATCTTGATCCTCCTCCTATCACACCCTCTGCTGCCAACACCACCAAGAAAAGCAATAACCAAAACACTGTTGATGTATATGGATAATGATATCTATGATCTTCTCTCTCTACTTTAGATCTCCAACACATAAATTATAATAGTTTTATATATGTTTTTGTGCAGGATGCAAGTTTGGTTACAGGAGGTGGTTCTCGAGGGCCTGGACTTAGCCAAGGGCACGGCCCTCAGCATAATTAGCTTGTACATAGCATGACTTAATAATAGCATTATAGTTCATCCCCTCTCCTCAAATCTTAATTCAACTTCTTTTTTGATATCAAGATTTGTCTATTTATTTTCGTTGTTATTATTATTATTCTTATTATTATTATTTTGCAGGAAAATTTATTCAACAACGATGCTTAGATGATGTGATATTCGGAAGTCATGATTTGCATGCACATTTTTGCTCTTAGGATGTGTTTGTGAGTTGGGGGTTATATATAAAAATCATGATTAAGTCCTCCTCAAAGCTTTTTCTTTTCCTGTTAAACCCAACTCACAAACACACTAGTTGTTTTAGCTGGATTAGTCTAAAAATAATAAGATAGCTAGTTATTTGTTAATGTTTTAGTTTTTAAATCTTTGCTCTGTAGTAGCTTCAAGCTTTCTTTTCTATTTTCTTTCGTCTTCTGTTTGGGGATGTAGTTGCACTTGTAGGAATTATCTAGTTGTTATTTATGCATTTCTATATCTAAGAAAGCCTGGCCTGTAAATAAATACTTGTATCAATGTTATAGCAAGCTAGTGCTTTAATTTCAATTCTGCTACACCTACATACAGCGCAATAGCATTTATTTTAAGCGTCCTACTACCTTTAATTTGCGCCATCTTAATTCTTGCCACCGTTCTTTAATTACTCGCTCAATCCACAAATAATACTAATCTTTAAAATTTTCTTTTCACACCCATTAAAGAATCATTAAAATCGCACAAAACACTACAAATTTATGTGTTTGCAAAATTATTCTTTTAATTTTTTTCTCTCTTTTAATATTTTTTCTGTGAATACATTAAAAAGAATGCTTAATAAACAAGAGTAAAATAAAAAAAATAAAATTAATACTGCATTAAAATATTAAAATGACAAATATTTATGGAAGCTAATGAATTTGAAGCTAATGACCCTTTTTTCTGTAAGGCAATAGGGCAGTTCTATATATAGTGCAAGCCCTCCCCCAGGTTAACGTGAGATCGATTTTCAAAATCTATAAAAAAATCATGTGTAAAGAGTCTCATCTTTACATGAAGTTGCATCTATTCATCCATAACTAGATGTTTATAAATAGCAATTGAATGACAAATCAGAAATCAAATCTTCTTCTACACAATGTCAGATTCATATAAATTTATCTCCATATATACTTCTTTTATGTGCAAAAGAAAATAGAGAGAATATCATTTTATAAACTATTATTGGTGTAGATGCCTGATTGGATGTGCAAAATAAATCTTCTTCATTGTATCTACACAAAATTTGCTATCAACTCACCTGCACCCATAAGTTTGGATCTAACGGGGTGAATTAAGCTTAAGAAAAAGTGAATACATGCCTTAAAAGTTGTGCATATTTTTTGGTATTTTATTTTATAAATTTTGGAGTCATCATTCTCATATCCTACTGGTGGCCATAAAGATTTTATCCAACAATTAATATCCCCCTACCCAATTACGTATTTAGTCGGATATTCTCTGTGGCAGTTGTATTGGCCAACCATTATTCTATATTTCAGCATATCCACTAGTTTTATCATTTGAAATCAATAAGTCCACCAAAATCAACAGCTTAATTCGTCAGCTCCTTACATATAACATAATATATAATCAAGAACCTCTTAAAATAACAGTGGCGGACATTAATGAAAGGTAGACGTTTGCTCCTGAGATTTACGTACTGGGGCTACTTAAAATATAGACAAGCCATATGCTCATCTGCATACTAAAATAATCTCTAAGTATTTAACTTCGATGCACTATCTGTCAATACAAAAAAAAACTTTTATACTACCAGCCGATCGAGTCTTGTTATATATTTGAGAGTTGAGACTTGGTGGAATGGTAGGTACGAAGGTTATCAATTTTTCCTGAAGTGAAATATATGATTGGATTGGATGACAATTCGACAACAAAGTCAATATAATTTATGTATAGGAATAAGTAGAAATATTTGGTCCTTCCTTTTTTTGTAATTTTGGTTTATGCAATCGAAGTTTGGTAAAAAGCTTTAGAGTAATGGCTGCTATTTATGCCCCATGGGAACCAAACCAACTAAAAGGAAAAGTTACCATATATAGTTAGAAAAGCTTTGCAAGATGGAAGCAATAACAAGAGATTCATCATCATCACCGTCACCAACAGAATTCATCTCTCGACAAACACCATCACCACTTTCATAATCCAACTCCCGGGCTGGTGGCAGCAGAGGAGGGGGATGATGATATTGATCAGATACAAGAAAAGGGTAATGATGGAAATTTGTGCGAGCATTATCAATGCCAGAAATCTTGATAGATGAGAGATCATAAGCAATGGCAGCTTCTTCAGCAGTGTCAAATGTGCCTAGCCAGTGTCTCTCTTTGGTATATGGGTTCCTAATCTCTGCAGCATATTTTCCCCATGGCCTTTTCCTCACCCCAAGGTACATTGTTGATCCCCTAGAGGTTCTTCTAATGGGGTTCTTGAAAATCATTAGTGTGGGAATTTTATCCATTGTGTTATTAGTCCTTCAAGTTAAATTAGGATGCATGGGTTATATGCTTATATATAATTGATAGGATGATTAAGGAAGGCATTATTTAATTGATTAAAAATTGTAGTTTTAAGTTCCACTAAAGCATGTGGAAGTGGAAGTGGAAGTGGAAGAGGAAGAACATTGAACAATGGCACAAGAGGATATATTTAAAAATATAATTAATTTAATTTAATGTTGTAGAGTGGGGCAGGTAAGAAGCATAGCTAGCTAGCTAGCTATTTGTGATTTGTTTCCCTAATGGCTGTTTTGTTCTGTTTCGCTTCCTTCTTTTCCTGATGAATAGAGAGAGACCATGATGCGTAAATGAATGCAGCTGCTAATGCATGGCCCCACTATCTCTCTCTCCCCTACCCTTTATTTATCCTTTGCAAAAATTCAATCCTATTTAATTTGGAAAAATCATGTCAATATCCCTTAAAGTTTATTAAAATTACACTATTCTCTCTCATAACTTTTAAAAAAAAAAAACTCACCTTTTTCAATTAATTAAAATACCATACACTAACCTATACTAACAAGGGTATTGACGTTATAATAATAGAGGCACACTATGAAGCTATTATTATTACCTTAGAAAATAACTCGAGTCAAATTTGAAAGATACCCTAAAAGCAACATACTTTATTTTTTCCAACTCCGAGGAACCGATTCCATCTTTCCAATGGTCCCCAACAAGGTCCCGTAATCAAAGAAAGTAATTTCAGGATTCTGATAATTATTTAAAAATAAGAGAGGTACGTAGAATCTTAAAATCTTCGAGAGTGGTGAATGTATTTTCATTCACCTCGAAGGAGATGACTGTAATTAGCAAGTGTCACTAGCTAACCCACGTAAGGGTGACAAAATCTCCAACAGAAAATGATGCGTACCATGCATTTAGAAAAGAATAACATCCTAACCAACCATGCTAATAAAATAAAAAAAATTCTAACAAATTATTGTAGAGCACAACATGGTCTAGAAGAAAAAATATTTGAGGGGAATTTGCTTCCAATCATCTCAGTATTCCTTCAAAAGAAAAAAAAAATTGGGCTGCAGTCATAGAAATGTCCCTACTTTTGGACTAGTAAAATATTAACCCATTTTAGGATAGGCTATTTTTGGGCTTGCCCATACCTTAATATTTGACATTTTTTTTTGAGTTCTTTGTATTGCTAAATTAAAATTGTTGAAGTTTGATAGTCATGTACAGTGCTATACAATAACAAATTTTGTATAATCATAATCACAAGTTAAATTGAAAAAAACACAAAATAAAGTAAACTATAATCGTAATCATGATTCTAAAATTTCAATATAATTAAAGTTATCAAAGAAAAATCTAAATAGGTCCAATAAATTAAAATACCTAAAATAAAAATAATAAAAACATAAATAATAGTATTTGATTTGAACTTAAATTTAAAAGCAAATTAATTATCAACCAAATCTGTAATATGTTGGAATAATTAGAATAATTATTTTGTGGACATGCATAAATTAGTAATTTGTCCAGATNTGTACCTTCATGTGGATGTCAGAATCCTCCATGCGTTGATTGAGAAAAAAAAAGCATTGCTCTTTTCTCTAAATCATTTTATAATTTTAGATAATTTTAGTGATTTTATTTTCTACATTAATTACTACTTTAATTTTTTTCTGTCAACTAATTAATATTTATTCTCTACTAATTTTCTTCCCCAAAAAATATTATTTTCTTTTTTCCCCACACTTGAATAATATATAAATAAATAAAATGCTAGATAAATATATTTCAATGGTGATTCAATCAAACATTTTTCATAACCTTACAGTTTTCTAAATTTCTGAAAGAATGATAAATATATCCACAAACGTAATGATGATTTAACCACGATGTAAAAATATTGATGACCATTGATCAATTTGGACTTTTACTAAAAAATAATCAGAAATGCTCTGCGTACACCTAAATTGCATACACTAGTACATACACTATTTAATTATACGCAATTAATGATCATTATACGTATAGCATACAATTTCTAAAATTATACACAACACGCTCAATCCCAAATTCGTTCTCGTCATCGTCATCGCTTTCACTTATCGTCTTCATCCTCTCATCCTTGTTCTGTTATGTTCATCCTCATCATCCTCGTCATTCTCTCATCCTCTCATCCTCTCATCATCATCATCCTTTTCGTCCTCCTCATCTTCATCCTCTTATCATGTCAAATTTGATTAAAATGTAATTAAGATGATAAAAAGTTAGTTTTCTTTTTTAAAATGGATCAGATCTATCTTTAACAATGGTGGTAAAGGTGTATGTTACAGAATATGATATCTGATTGGAGTGCACAACGTAATATTGCAGAATATGATATCAGATTTTAGTGCACAAACATTATATGACCTTATGTGCAAACATTACGCATTTGTGTACAATATTGTGATTTTATTCAAACATAAATAAGTTCATAATCTGTATACATTTTTAGTGGACAAACTTTATAAAAATTAGTTCACATACATGTGTACACACACTTTTATACATTCTAATGCATAAACTTTACATACAAGCATATTACTTAATGTATAGTTAAGTATTTTTGCAGAATATAATATTAGATTTGAGTGCACAAACATTATATGACGATGTGCACAAACATTATATGACCATATGCACAAACATTACGGACTTGTGTACGACACTGTGATTTTATTCAAACATAAATAAGTTCACAATCTTTACACCTAAAGGTATATTGGTGAACATGAACCAGAGGACATAAAATCTCGTGAATTAATTGAGACTGATGTGAATGCAGTGAACAAAAGGAGATTGGTTCTCAAGTTGCCAATTCGTGATTCATCTAAACCCATGCATGAATTTGTGATTGTGTTTGCTACATGTTTGTGCAGTGAGCACGATGAATTTACAGAAGAGAGACGAGAGCAAAGAGAGATCGAAGAGAGGGACGAGAGTTTTCTGTGTTCAATCCTTATTTTCGAGGCAAGAAAGAGGAAGTTCGAAGGATACGCATGTGTGGCATGCGCAACGCTTAAGTGAGCGAGCGTGGGGGAGAGAGGTTAGCGAGCGGTTATTTAGGAGGTCCACTGTATATTAATACGAGTGTATGTATGGTGTATGTGTTTGGGGTGTACATGTAACATAACTGAAAAATAATGGTTGGTGGAGAGTATGAAAATTTAGGGTTTATCAATGATACAAATAGTTGTTAAGATTAAATACGATTCTTTGTTCTTAATTTTTTTTATTAAAAAATTGTGGGAGACATCGCTCTTACAATGCTGGAGATAGAGTATTAACGATTATTCGCTTTTCCAATAAGTATGTTTTCTGATAATCGAACTTGTATTCTCATCTTTACGAGGGACCAAACTAGCTACTTATCGTTCGTCCAACAACTTGTTGGTTTATAATATATATATATATATATATATATATATATATATAAAACCAAAACCGGACATATAAAATTGGTTATTTGTGGTTAAACGTTAGATTCCGTAAAATATTGTCTCGGATTTCTTTCACATGATGGAGCTAGAGTATTTCATTCCGTCAAGAAACTAGCTAATATTTTCCATTACTGTCAATTTCCTTGTTTTGGTCTTGAATATTTGCATGGTTTTGGAATTAGGTTAATATCCACAGGTTGGACGTATACAATGCCCACATATGCCGTTTCTCTTTCAGATATTCCGAGACCATATTCTCAAAGTGTCTGTGTACACTAATTCTCCTCTTTTATAAGTGTTAGAGAGATAATCTATCATTGCTAGTGTCTTCCTCAAAGTAGAAAAGATAGGTTGTATCTAGGTTAGGATCCATTTCTCTTCCTTAGTCAATGATTCTCATAGAAGGGAAAAAGAATAGAAAGAGACAAGACGAACGTTAATTAACCTTTATGAAATTCAATTAGTCAGTTTGACTTTGATTGATTAAGTTGCTTTGATTAGACCTTATGGATTTGATTAGTTGGATCAACTTTAATTAGTTGTCGCTTTGATTGGCCGTAAGGGCTAAAGATGGATCGATTAACCGCGCCAAGTACAACTTTTCAGGACGGATCGCAAGCCCTGTTGCTCTAAGCTCGAAGAGCGTATGAGCAATAAGAAAATGCTTGTTCGGATTGGTATGGTCCATAAATAGACATGATGATTTAACAAAGTAATGAACCTCCCACCACATTTCTATTTTTTATTATTTAGAATTTTTTTTTTTATGTTTTTGTTCTCTTTTGTGGTTTTTTCATTCCCTTTTATAGTATTTTCTTTATCTCTTATAGTTGTTTTTGTTTTTCTTTATGAGATTTCGCTGAAAACCATAATTTTTTGGTGCATTTTGTTAATCTTCGGCAAAGTTTTCTACCGCAAATCACTATTTTTCTTGTAGTGATGTCTTTTTGTGCATCGCTTGCACCTACACTACTAGAAATATTTAGTCTGTTCACAGTGAGTTTTGAAATGTTAGAAGTCGCTGAGAAAAAACCTTACACCGGCGACAAATTGTTAGAAATAGTGCTCATAAATTATGTAAATGAAATAAAAATAAGATTACAACTAAATTGAATTCTAAAATATTATTGATAATTAAAACAAAAAATAAAAAAATAACACAATAAAATAGAATTACTTATTAGAATTGGTCAAGGCATGCTAGGCACTAAGTTTAATAGTATTTTGTCACTACAAGCTGATAATTCAGTGAAAATAGTCTTCATGGTTAATACTCCACGATATAACAACCACTTTCCACTAGCTCTGCCCTTACACTAATGAGGCCACATAAACAACTTAATTACAAGAATTTGCTCGAGAACCAAGAAAATAAAAGAAGAAAATAACATTGTGTATTTACAAAAAGTAAGATTGATCTTGTCATCTGAAATATCTCTTATTCTTCTCTTCTCCGAATAAGCTTGCTGAACACTCTCTCTCTCTCTCTTTCTCTCTCTCTCTCTCTCTCTCTATATATATATATATATATATATATATGTGAAAGCTATGATATTGTCTTATGCAGTTGCTCAACATTCACATAGAGAATAAAGAACTAATATTATAAAACATTAAGATAATTAAAACCATAAACCGTTACTCAGTGGTTACTTTTTTATGTAATAAAATCCTTATTAAATATCCTATAATCACACATTTTAATATGAAACATGTGTTAAAACTTGTGTTGATAGGGTCAAGCTACTATAATAATAATAATAATAATAATAATAATAATAATAATAATAATAATTAAAAATAATTATAAAATTCCTAAACAAAATGGTTGCCGCATGTCGCTGCAAAAAGCTCCATTGAAAATTATGTAACGACATTTGAATTCGCTGCTAAAACTAATTTCAATACACTAGCAATTTTATAATGTCGCTAGGAAATAATCAAATTTTCTTAACAATATTTTGTCGTTGAAAAAAGTTGTTGAGAGGTCTAATTTTTACAACATAGTCTTATTTCACTATGTGGGGTCGGCTATACATGGATCAAGTGACGTCATAGTGCCCAATCAAAGATCATGTTTTCATGTAAATCATTAATTTTTAAATCTTTTCTAATAGTTTCCTCTGTAATTTTTTTAGGTTTCTCCCTACCTCTAGCTAATAAGTTACCTACCACTAGATCTATTCTCCTCAATGGGGTTTCTAATGATCTTCTTCTCACATGTCCAAACCACTTAAGATGGGATTCTACCATCTTTTGTACTATAAATGCTACCCCTACTTTCTCCCTAATGCAATCGTTTCTAATACTATCTTATTTAGTGTGTCCACACATCCACCGTAACATCCTCGTTTCTGCCATATTGAGTTTATTCTCCTATTAATTTTTTGCTGCCCAACATTCAGTCCCATATAACATTGCTAGTTTTACAGTTGTGCGATAAAATTTTCTCTTAAGCTTAAGTGACACGTTTCTTCACACAGAACTCCCAATGCACTCCTCCATTTCATCCACCCAACTTGGATCCTATAACTAACATCACTCTCTATCTCTCCATCATTTTGGATAATGGAGTCAAGGTACTTGAATCTTGTGACGTGTGGTATAGGATTGTCTCCAATTTTCACCTCTATGTTTGGATTTGTACGTCTCTTACTAAACTTAAATTCCATAAATTCGGTCTTACTTCTGCTTATACGAAGCCTGTGTGTTTCCAACGCCCGTCTCTATGGTTTTAACGTTCCATTTAACTCTTCTCTCGGTTCTCCCACCAAAATATTGTCATCCATGAAAAACATGTATTGGGGCACTAGGCGTTGAATGTGCTCCATAAGAGCATCTAAGACAAGGGCGAAAAGATAGGGACTCAGATTTGACCCTTGATGTAGACCAATGGTGATGGAGAATTCCTCTACTGTTTCACCTTGCATTCTTACACTACTTGTGACCCTATCATACATATATCTGATGCTCGTATGTAAGCAATCTGAACTCCTTTCTTCTCCAGAACTTTCCATAAAATCTCTCTTGGCACCCTATCATACTCTTTCTTCAAATCAATGAAAATCATATGTAAGTCTCTTTGGTCCTTCTGATATGTCTTCATCAATCTTCGCAATAGGTAGATCGCCTCCATGGTAGACCTTCCAGGCATAAAACCAAACTGATTTTCTGTGATGTGGGTCTTCTGGCGCAACCTCCGCTCAATTACTATTTCCCATAATTTCATAGTGTGACTCATGAGCTTAATCCCTCTATAGTTTGCACAATTTTGTATATCTCCTTTATTTTTAAAGATGGGAACCAAGGCACTCCTCCTCCACCCATCTGACATTTTCTTCGACCTCATGATCTCATTGTAAAACTTTGTGAGTCACAATGTTCCTTTATGCATACCTCAATAGGTATGTTGTCTGATCCTACTGCCCTACCATCCTCCATCAGCGCGCTTCAAAGCTTCTTTTACCTCTGTTTCTCGTATTCTAGGATAAAACGTATAATTCTAATATTCTTCCCTAATATTTAATATATCTGATTGTGGGAGAAAGTCTTTCCCATCATTAAACAACTTCTGAAAGTAGTTCTTCCACCTAATCTTGATGTTTTATTCTGTGACTAGGACTTTACCCTTCTCATCCTTAATGCACTTTACTTGGTCCAAGTCTTTTGCTCTTCTTTCCTTACATTTAGCTAACTTGTAAATACCCTTCTCTCCTGCTTTAGTGCCTAAGGATTGGTATAACCCATCAAAAGCCCTAGCTCATGCTTCGCTTACTACCTTTTTTTTTCCTCTCTTAACTGTCTTATATTTTTCCCAATTTTTAGCAGTCTTACATCTAGACCAAGTTTTAAAGCAATCCTTTTTTGCCTTACTTTATCTTGTACGCTTTCATCCCACCACCAAGACTCTTTACCTTTAAATCCAAGTCCCCTAGATTTTCCTAATGTCTCTCTTGTCACCTTCTTGATCTCTTCGACCATCTTATCCTATAACTCATTTGTCTTTCCTTGTGTCTCCCAACTCACTTCTTCCATAACCCTTCTTTGAAAAGTTCTTTGTTTTTCGCCCTTCAATTGCCACCCCTTAATCCTTATAGGATCCATAGAGGTCTAATTCCTATTAGTGACCAATATGTCCAGAAGGGTTTCTGCCTAGTCCGTGACTAGCTAATTTGTTTTGCGCTCCTTGATATCAAACGAAGGGGGTGGAACCTGAAAACACAATGTATGAGTTTCTGTCATCCATAATGTAAGATATACTCTAAAAATAATTATTTTTTATACCAAAAGTATAATCTTTTAAAAATACTCCTAAATATGGTATCCCGTCAAACAAAAGAGAATACTAAAGTAGCGCTTCATTTCATCAAAACACTCCACGAGCTTTATTAGTTGATACACATTTTTCTTGGGTCCAATGGTTGAGTGGCTGGCTTGATTGTGGAAGAAATATGAAGTCCACCAAATAACTGCCTTGTAATTTAAATGGAGAAAAGTCTCTCATATTGCTAAGTCACAGCAACTTGTATTTCCATCATTAAATGCAATTGAAGGAGATGTATTTATGGAGGACTGAATTTTGCCATTCCCATTTGCGTAAGCATTTGTTTGTAATTTGGTACTAGGTCTCTTCTATCAAATACACTATTGGAAAAAGTTAATTGGCGATTGATGAATCTATATTCTTGAATATGGTTTCAATTCACACATGGCTTCCTTGTGTCTTACTTAATTGACCATATCCTCTCTTCAATTTCGTGTGAATTTTACATTTTAAGCTAATTCAATTTTGTGTAAGCATGTGCTTTCATGTCATATTTTCAACTTAATTTTAATTTTTCAAAATTTTGTAAAAGAAATAATAAAAACAGAAAAAGAAAATCATAAATAATGTTTTTTTTAAAAAATTATATTCATTATTTCCTTAATAAATTGAAAACAAAAATCAAACACTCTTAGTATCACAATTTTGCCGAAAAGTCTTGATTTTTGGTAGGTTTATTTTTTTGCGAGAAGACCAAGTACTGAGAAGATGAAGAGTAAAGTGTTCAACCTAAAATCAATTTACTTTTAGTGGTGAAATATACTTATTTTATATTATATCATTTCTCGTACAGTTTGAAGTAGAATATAATAGCTAATATCATGTATTTGGCTGTATATATAATAATTACTTTTAAGGAGTTTTTATTTTTCGTATCCGATCTTTTTTTTTAAGGTATCCTTATCTTACAAGATTATTAGATCTTTTATGAATAAGAGGGCTAAATTTTGATTTTATGTGAATTCTATTTTAATAAATATTTTTGCGTGAAAGATGTATTAAGATATAAAATTGTTCTCTTATAAAAAAAGTGTGTTAAAATATAAAATCATTTAATTACTTTTGTCTATTAGCTTAAGCTTTTGGTGATGGTTGTTGACAGGATCAAGTCTATTTGCAAACGATTTCAATCACGTACAATTTGAAATTGAAAAGAAGAATTGAGGCAAACACAAAATCATAAAGATAACAAGTTAGCACTTAGTTTGATGAAACAATCTTACCTAATGGATAGCATCTATGCAACAAGTAGCCAATTCATTGTGGCCATAAGTGAAGCTAACTTCTCTTGCAGTGCTTTCAACACAAGAGTTTCAATTGAAAACCATCTCACTAAATATGGTAACATGAGATCCTATACGCCACCCTTAAGTTCAGAAAATTGCATGGAGAAACCCCCTTCATTCATTTTTCTATCTCACATATTTTACTTTACTTAATTAATGACTAAATTGACCAATTGACTTATATCCATTAACACATGACAGTGAAGCCCCACCAACAACTATTCAATACACCTCAACATCTACATCTACTAATTGATTAATCCCTTCCTCCACAGACAGATATATATGAAACCCCTCCTATTCCATATGCTTTCATAACCCCATAAACTAATAGTATATCATTAAAAAAAAAGTTGATTACATTTTCTTTCATGCAGGTGTCTTTTGGCAATAAGAAAATGTTCATCCAAATTCTGTGGTGTTTTTCCTTGATTGGTCTTAGTTCCCAGACACAGAGTCAGTACAATTTTGTTGTGAGTCTTGATCTTTATTTTATAATAAGTAATTTTCCCCGAACTATTGTTGCATGAAATTGAACCGCTTACTTTAGTATTTAATTACTCTTGAAGTACATGTCTCTCTCTCTCCCTATATATAGTATTGTCTTAGGTTGTATAATAATATTAATTAATTAGCTAATTTGATTTATTATTAATTCATGCAGGTGAAAGAAGCGAATTATACAAGACTGTGTTCCACAAAAAGCATATTGACAGTGAATGGAGAATTTCCTGGGCCAACCATAAGTGTCCACAAGGGTGACACAATCTATGTCAATGTTCACAACAAGGGCAAATACAACATCACCATACACTGGTACTCGGTCATTCGATCATGTGTTGTTATTTATTTTGTTGACATGGTTAGATAACTGTGTAATTGGATTGCCTGGCAGGCATGGAGTGAAGCAACCAAGGAATCCATGGACAGATGGACCTGAATACATAACTCAGTGCCCTATCCAGCCAGGAGGGAGGTTCAGGCAGAAGGTGGTGTTTTCTGAGGAAGAAGGGACATTGTGGTGGCATGCTCATAGTGATTGGTCAAGAGCTACTGTCCATGGTGCTATCATCATCTATCCAAGAAAGAATACTACTTACCCTTTTCCAAAACCTGATGGAGAAGTTCCCATCATATTTGGTACCATATGACATCCTTTAAAGTTGCCTCTTTCCTTCTTAATTCATCGTAATATTAAAGCGATTAACCAATGCTTAAGGTGGTAGATACTTTAACTTTGGTCACCTCTACTCCCTTTAAGGGACTTTAGTCAGGTTGAGCGAAGTTAGTTAAACATCTAATAATAGAGTTTGGATGTTGGTGATTCAATTGAGATAAAAAAATTTAAGCGATTAATTTTGATATACTTTCAATAAATATTATTTGACTTTTGTTGATTTAATCAATTGAATTACAGTGTAAAGATTTTTTAAGCCTTTCTAAAATAGCCTGAACAAGTTTGAAATCTCAATGGGAAAAAGTAAAATATTGATTTATCTATACAATATTTTTTTTCTTAGGTGAATGGTGGAAGAGTGATGTCAATAAGGTCTTCACTGAATTTATTGAAAGTGGAGGAGGCCCAAACATATCTGATGCCATCACTATAAATGGTCAACCAGGGGATCTGTATCCTTGCTCAAGATCAGGTAGGCATCAAAATTTTATTAATCTTATTAATGGCATTAACTAACTATGTTACCTAATTCTCCTAAATTTTCAGAGACATTCAAGTTAAATGTGGACCAAGGCAAAACATACCTCCTCAGAATCATCAATGCAGCAATGAACCTCATACTCTTCTTCTCTGTCTCCAAACACAACCTCACACTTGTTGGTCATGATGCAATGTACACAAAGCCACTAACAAGAGACTACATATGCATAGCACCAGGACAAACAATGGATGTTCTGCTCCACGCAAACCAAAAGCCTAGCCAGTACTACATGGCTGCTAGGGCTTATTCAAGTGGTGTTGGTGTTACCTTTGACAACACCACAGCCACAGCTAGAATCCACTACAATAATAATTCCAATTCTTCGTCATCTCCTAATTCGTTGCCTTACCTTCCAAATTACAATGACACTAATTCAGCTTTTGATTTCATTACAAGCATCAGGGGATTTCCTCAGCATTACTCCCACAAAGTCCCTAAAAAAATGTCGACTAAAATTGTGACAACAATTTCTATTAACACATTACCATGCCCTATAGGCCAATCATGCCAAGGACCAAATGGGACAAATTTAGCTGCTAGCATGAACAACATAAGCTTTGTGACACCAACAATTGACATTCTAGAATCATATTACTACCACATCAATGGGGTGTATAGAAATGGGTTTCCAAAATTCCCACCATTTGTATTTAATTTCACTGGTGATTTTTTGCCTATAGTGCTTAATACACCAAAGCAAGGGACTAAGGTTAATGTTTTGAGGTATGGTTCAAAAGTTGAGGTTGTTTTCCAAGGAACAAACTTGGTTGGAGGGATAGACCACCCTATGCATCTCCATGGGTTCAGTTTCCATGTTGTTGGCTATGGTTTTGGAAATTTCAACAGAAGCAAGGACCCCAAGAATTACAATCTTGTTGATCCTCCACTTTTGAATACAGTGATTGTGCCTGTCAATGGCTGGGCTGCTATTAGGTTCCTGGCTGTCAACCCTGGTATGTGTTATATTTTCTCCGATTCATAATAGATGTCACTTTTATTTATATATATATATATATATGTATATGTATATGTGCAAGGATTAAGAAACTCAAAGTTAGTTTTTAATTGTTAAATATTTTTATTAGAATGCGTTTTATTTAATTTAAACTCACTAGAAGTGTGAAAGTGTAAAGGGTAAAATTGAAAAGACAATAAATATTTTGTTGACACGTGAAAATGACAACTAAAGTGAATTTATTTATTTTTACTCAACTTGACATTTATTGTGAATGAGATGGAATATTATTGTAGTATTATTCTCTTCTTTTCAAAATACTTTCTATTTTTTATTTGTTACTTTGAATAAATGCGAGTATTAAGAAAGTTAAACTTAAGAGTAATTTATAGAACAATTTTATTAGATGAACATTAAGGATTGTAGGAGGGTTTCCCAACGCCTAGGATTGCAGCAGTTGGATAACCACTGCAAAATATTTTTGGCGGTGGTTCTAACCGCCACAAAATACAATTTTGAACTACCGCTAGCTCAATTTTTTCTTGTTTTGCTTATTTAATTTTTAACCTCTTATTATTATTACTATGTTGACTACATTCTCTAAGGATACTTGATAATCAACATAACTGAAAATGTAGTAATAAACTTTGTATAGAAAAATGAGAATGACAAATATTTTAGATAAAGAAATGATCTAAAGTGACAAATAAGAAGAAATTGACGAGTAACCGTTGATTATTTTTTATCTTCCATTCTTCATTTTCTAAGTTTTGATCGAGAACTCATTGATGCTGAAATGAATGTGTTTTCAATTACAGGAGTATGGTTCATGCACTGCCATCTAGAACGCCACCTCTCTTGGGGCATGGAGACTGTGTTTATTGTGAAGAATGGAAAACTCTCGAATGAAACATTACCTCCACCACCACCAGACATGCCCCCATGTTGAAAGTATTCTGGAGCTTACCTGAATTTGAATATGATCAAAGAAAAATACATATGTTACACTTGTTTTACCTTATGCTTCAAGTAGGCAAGTAATTGAAACTTGTAACAAAAATGAAGTTCTATGCACCTAGCTACTTTGGTATTTTATCAAAGTTTAATACATTACATTTGCCACATTTTTTCTTTCTTCCTTCTTTTCAATTTTTTTAAAAAATATTTTTCATCAAGATTTGATATTTTGATTTAGTGCAATGTTACACAGTTGAGACGTAGTAAAAAAATTGTTGATAAAAACAAGAATGATCATCAGATGAAATAAAAATAAAATATAACGACTAACTTGCTTATCTAATTAAAGATTGCTAATACTCGTACCACGCCATTCTAATAAATGAATTTGACTCTCAAACATTTTAATTCAAGTATATATACAATGCTCACATAATATTTAATTTAAGCTATTACTTTGGGTATATATATCTCATCTTTATCTGGGAAGCGCGTAACATGGCCGTCGCCGAATCTATTGGTCTAAGTCAAACATGAAAGAGATAATAAGGAAAAAACCCCAAACTTGCTTGCACAAAAGTTAACTTTTTTGAATTATTTATTAGTAACACCGTTCAGGTAAAAAATATATAAAATATATGTAACATCATATAATAATAACACAAGTAACTTAGTGGTTAAGGTGTCAACATCACACATAAAATGATATCCATGTGAAAGGGGGTGATGTGACACGTTAGCTTTCACGTTAATAGCCACCGTTAGTCGAGCAGACGGAATGACTAATGGGGTCAATTTTTTAAAATTGCAGAGGAACGAAATTAACTAAATTTTTTTTAGGAGGGACTAAGTTGGGAGTTAATGTGTTTTGCTTGCCCATGTAGAAGGAGTGACATGATGGTTAACGTGTCATGTCATTTTATTAACTATTACGTCATCAATCACCGTTAATGAAACAAGAACTAATAGGTCCATTTTTTGAATTGAGAGAGACGAAATTGTCAAAAAAAATAATATGGACAAAGTTGACCAAAATTAAAATCAAAGGAATTAAATTAGGATTTTTTCCCCAAATATTAACCACCATATATAAGTCATGTTCTAAACAGAAATATTTTCATCCAACTTTTATGTGTGACTATTATTGGCTTAGGGGAAAGAGAAGAGACAGACTGAAAACTCTAAATAATATATTCTTCTTTTTCTTATGAGTTTTTTTTTTTCTATACCGTTAAGACTTGAAAGTCGAAACTAAACCCACTCAAAATATTATAGTTTAATTGTCCATGCCCTTAGAGAGGACTCAGTTATATTCTATTAGATTGATTTATACGGTGTATAACTAATGATCAATTTATTTATATAAATAACTTGGTCAAATTCTACTGTAGTGTTAGTATAGTTCAAGTTTCACTCCACTAATTTAACAATTTAATTAGCTTAATTAGTACGAAGGACTTGGAATGTCAATAGAATCAGTAAACAATCGTATAATTATTTTCTTAATTTTCATAATTAGTAAACCATGATTAATTTGACAATATATATTATAACTTTTTAAATCATTTTACACTACAAGAATTATGCAATTGTCAACTACAAAATCAGTCGCTAATTCCTTCCTAAAACAATTAATGAGAGATCTGCGATTGATTTTTTCTTGCTATTTAAGAGTCGCTAAACATTTTAAAAAAAATTATCGTTATTCTCTAAGAAAAATTGAAGTTTAGGGTTTAAGATTTTTTTTCATTGAATTCAAAAGGGTATATTGTTACCCTTAAAAGAAAAAAAAAAAACAATGGATTCCAAAGGAAATCCCTAAAGAAAAGGTTCTCCATTCAACCGGCCAAGCTAATTAATACGTAAAGTTATAACCATTTCCTTTTACAATAAAGCAAGAAAACATTATCTGGTTGAATGATTCCATGTTCAAGCTAATCATATGCGCATAATTGTTGAGAAACTATTGCATAAAGCTAAGTATAACCCTTTTTCTTTCTTTTATTTATTATTATTATATATATTCTTATTCCTTCGTACGTATAGTTAACTCCTTCGATATTTAATTTAAGCACACATCTTCGTCATTGTTTCTCTATATATGCGTTTATTATTACTTCTAAATACAGGCATTGATCCTGTCAGTTTCTCTTTATCTGTCACCCTTCCTAGGGTGTACTATAAATTAAACCTCACTTTCTTTCACAAATTACTTCAAACAAGTTGTAACCACTTTCTCACCAATAAGAACTGCGTTACCTGTTTGATTGTAGAATCAATTCGGTCATTTATTATATATTATCAACAAAATTTCAAGTACATGCGTTTAATTAAGAGTAGTTCAAATATGCTGTCTTATTCAATTTGAAGGTTCATAAAATTTTTATGAGCATTTAAACTAAATGTCTACCTATACGTTTCCGTGACCTAGAAAGAATGCACTAACTTGTGGCAAAAAAGTCAAAGAAAACAGCGTTCATATTTATTAAATTAGGAAGTTCTCATTCATGTCTCTAATTTCATAGTAAATAGGGGTGGTTGTGAATTTAGTAATGCCTATAAAAGCCACTTTGAAACGTGAAGTTGAATCAGAAACATAAGAAATATAAGAAAAGCATAAGAATAAGAGTAGTGTGCAAGTATCAGCGTATGAAATTTTCAGTATCGTGTGTTTAAAATTTTTTCTCTTTCTATATTTGTTTTGTGTACGTGAATAATGTGGTGTTTCCGTGAATGCAAGAGTAAAAACATTTTGTGCGTTATTTTCTATGGTTTCTGATATGATTTTTTTTAATTAAAATGGGCATTAATTACTGAATGACGTACGTGGTAAAGATAATGTTATTACAAAGATAATAAAATATCTCATGTTATTTTTTTATATGATAAGATCATGTTTAATCTTTAACTATTAATTAAAAAGGTGAGATTCATATATGATATAAACAATTAAAATATTGATGGTAAAAGATTAAACATGACCTTATTATGTGAGGAAATGACATGAGATAATTTATTTCCATTTGTTCAACACAAATACATTCAGGAATGTCCAACAAAGCCTTTCACGTTCTTTCCCTTCATTCCACGTTCTCTCTCTTTGGTCATGTCCGAGTCTCTCCCACTCTTCGTGCGCGTTATCATCGTCTCTTTCAAACCCCTTCCCATTTTTGTCCAACTTCAGTCTTCACTCTCTCAAACTCATTCAAAATAGAACACAAAGCTCTTAGAAAAGAGTTTTTTTTACTAAAATACCAAAATACCCCTGTTTCCAAACATTTAAGAAAACTACCCCTGTTTTAGTTGACGTGTCATTCGCGCTCTGCGTGGCGAGCCACGTCAGATTCGCCTACACGCTTGGCGAATTGTGTTGAGATTCGCCAACTGGGTTGGCAAATTCCTATTGGATTTGGCAACCCTGTTAGCGAATTTGGGCCAACCCTAACCCTAATCAAACCCTAGCCTTAAACTTTAATTAACCGATTTGGTGAATTAGGAATTCGCCATCTGGGTTGGCGAATTTGAATCCAACCCATATCAACCCTAATCAAACTCTAGCCCTAAATGCTAATCAAACCCTAATAAACCCAAATCAAACCTTAGCCCTAAACCCGAATTAATCGGTTTGGCAAATCATCTAGGTTGGCAAATTTGAATCCAACCCATAACCTTAACCCTAATCAAACCCTAGCCCTAAACCCTAATCAGTCAATTTGGTGAATTCAATAGGAATTCGCTATCCAGGTTGACGAATTTGAACCCGACCCATATAACCCCAACCCTAATCAAACCCTAGCTTTAAACTCTAATTAAACCTTAAGCCTAAGTCCTAATCAACCTTAAACCTAATAACCCTAACCATATCCATAACCCTAACCCTAATCAAACCCTAGCACTAAACCCTAATCAACCTAATCCTAAACCTTAATAACCTTAACCCTATAAACCTAACCATACCCACAACCCTAACTCTAATCAAACCCTAACTCTAATATGGTTTAGGGTTTAGGGTGTAGTGTTGATTAGGGTTTATGGCTAGGGTTTGATTAGTGTTAATTAGGGTTTAGGGCTAGAGTTTGATTAGGGTTAGGGTTATATGGGTTGGGTTCAAATTTGCCAACCGAGATGGCGAATTCTTAATTCGCCAACCCGGATGGCGAATTCCTAATTCGTCAAATCAGTTGATTAGGGTTTAAGGCTAGGGTTTGATTAGGGTTAAGGTTAGTCTAAATTCGCCAATAGGGTTGTCAAATTTAATAGGAATTCGCCAACCCGATTGGCGAATTCTTATTGGATTTGGTAACCCTATTGGCGAATTCCTATTGGATTTGGCAACCATGTTAGCGAATCGTAGCACTATTCGCCATGCATGTAGGGGAATCTGACGTGGCTCGCCACGTAGAGCATGAATGACACATCAGCCAAAACTAGAGTAGTTTTGTTAAATATTTGGAAATAGGGATATTTTGGTAATTTATTTATATATAAGGGATATTTTAGTAAAAAAACTCCTCAGAAAAAAAAAGATGAAGTAGAACACATGTAAGGATATACATGCATTTAATATTGTTCATTTTTATGTCTTGTAATATAATACGAGTCCTTATGTCCAAGATTGGACATCTAGTGCGGGAAGGTTGCACAATTGGATATATGCGGTTGACACGTCAATGATAGTAGACTTTGATGCCATATTAACATTTAAATTGACCTAACACAACTTTAAAAGCTAGTTCAAGAGAATGATTGCGCTGAACTTAATTATCAAGAAATGTCTTATCTCTAAGTAATATGAAACTTAATATTAAGACAACTTTTTCGCAAGATTTCTAAATCTTTAGTAGAGTAAAATATTATGAAATATTGTATTTATCAATAAAAATATTACTTATTATATTATTAGACACATCTTTGTTTGAGTGTAATTATTAAACAATGTAAATATATACATGTGTGTCAAATTTATTGCAAGTAATGGTGAGTAATTTTGGGAGTGGAACGAGGTATACGTGATTCATTATTTAATTAATTTATTGTAAAAATTAATTAAATAATAATTTTGGTAACAAATGCTCTAAAGGTATTTGTTTTAAAACACTTATCAAGAGAATATAAACGATAATTTTGTATAAAAAAAGTAAAACTTGTGTGTTTTCAATGATATTTATTGTTTTAAAAACTTAAATTTTATTCTTTTAAGTTTTTTAACTAATGTTCTTAAGGTATTGGTTAACAAAACTCTTAAAAATATTTGCAAATATTTGCCTAAAAGCAACACATGAAATTTACTGGCAATAATTAGTAACGAAATTTCTGAAATGCATGCATGCATATACTAGGATATTTCATAACATTTGGCTTCATATAAATACCAAAACATATTTGAACTTGTTAATTAGTACTAACCTGAATCTCATGTTACACTTCTGAAAATTCTCTTTCTTGGAAATCAAATTTATCAACTAGTAAACTAATTAAAATTCCACGAACGGGCCCCTCTCGCAAATGAAAGAATCCTATACAAATCCATTCCCAAGAAACTTTCTCCGTCTCCGAATATGTATATATGTACATGGAGATACCGACAAAGCCCTAGGTCAGAATTGACCTTTTCATATGTTAGCATTTGATTGGCCGAAAACTATGCCAATATCCTTTTGTATTATGCCTCCCTTTACTTTTCAACATTTTTGTATGATGAAGACCTTGCAATGATTATGACTTGGCAAGCCAGAGTAGTTGTCTAATGCTTTTCCAATTCAATAATTAATAATATCATCAGCCTGACTCTACCACCACCACTGCACCACTTACTATACTATCTGATGTCCATAAAATTCACTACTCCCTAGAAATCAAGTATGTGATGTAATCTTTTCAATTAAGATTGGATAAGAAATTCATCTATTCTTGATACATAGTATGAATAGATCCTTTAATTATCCTATAATTAAATAAACTTATATTTTTTCTCAATTTTAAACCTGTGGCATGAACTCATAGTATAATTCATAATAATATAAAGAAATGTATATGCAAGTCTTTAAATGTGAGCTCTAGTAAGTCTTGTCACACTATTGAACCATAACTCTCTTTCTTGAAAATCACATATAACTACTAAACTAAACTAAACAAATAAAAATTCCACGGACGCGGCCTCTCTCTCAAATGAAGCAATCCTATTCAAATCCATTCCCTTCATTCTAAGAAACTTTCTCTATCTTCGAATATGCACGTACATGGAGATAAAGACAAAAGGCCCAAGATCAAAAGTTGACCTTTTCAGAATTGTAGGCACTTTATTGGCCAAAACCTATATGCCAAATATCATTTTGTATAATAATGCCTCTCTTTCCTTTTCAACTATTTTGTATGATGAAGACTTGGCAAGCCGAGTAGCCGTCAAATGCTTTTCAATTCAATACTATATAATTAATATTCCTACGCATCATCATTCCCTATAAATACATCCATAACGAACCTCCATTTTTCATATCAAATCATCAATCACAAAAGGCACCAATTAATCATTAGCAGATCAAGCATTTCATTTCATTTCATTCTTTTATTGGATTAAACATTCTTTTTTGTTTTGTAAACTCCTATCAAGCATTCCATATATATTGCAGAGATATTATTCTCCATGAAAATTACTACGGTACTACAAGTTTTAGGAATTTTATTCCTAAATGTCCTCCTCACTAGCCAGGCCCTGAGGCATCATAAGTTTGTGGTACGTTTTGCGGTTTTAATTAACACGACGCTTAAGACGTACATACATGAGATAGTTCACATCACATGCTAATTATAAAGCTTTATGTTTAATTTCATGCATGTGTAATAAGTAAATTAATTAAGGCATATATATATATTGACCCTTTTCAATAATTAAATTGCAGGTGAGAGATGCTCCGTACACAAAGCTTTGCAGTACAAAGAACATATTAACGGTTAATGGCCAATTCCCTGGGCCAACACTGTACGTTACCAAAGGAGAAACCATCATCGTTGATGTGTATAACCGTGCTAACTACAACATCACCATCCACTGGTAATTACTACTAGTTAATCAACTCTCTATGCCAATTAAGAATATATTTTGCATGCATATTCTATTTATATATTTAGGAGTGTAGCTAATTAAATGTGATTGATTACTTAGAACTTGATTTTGTAGGCATGGAGTGAACCAACCAAGATATCCATGGTCAGATGGGCCTGAATACGTGACACAGTGCCCAATTCAACCTGGTCGCATGTTCAGCCAAAAGGTCATATTTTCTGAAGAGGAAGGCACGCTTTGGTGGCATGCTCACAGTGACTGGTCACGTGCCACTGTTCACGGTGCTATTGTCGTTAGACCCAAGCCCGGAAATACCTACCCTTTTCCAAAACCACACAAAGAGGTCCCCATCATACTAGG
This sequence comes from Nissolia schottii, assembly GCA_003254905.1. Classification (NCBI taxonomy): domain Eukaryota; kingdom Viridiplantae; phylum Streptophyta; class Magnoliopsida; order Fabales; family Fabaceae; genus Nissolia; species Nissolia schottii. The sequence continues at coordinate 675,068 of QANU01115364.1, read as the reverse complement.
TATATAGTATTATATGGGAAAAAAAAAGTTACATGGGTTTTGACTAATTATTATTTTAGAAAATTTCAACCATTTGGGGTTAATTATAAGTTTAACCTAATTCTTCTACTTTGAAATTTATTAGGTGAATGGTGGAAGGAAGATATTGTCCAAGTTTTCAATGATTTTCGACGAACGGGAGGAGACGCTGTTGTTTCTGATGCTTATACTATCAACGGCCAACCTGGGGATCAGCATCTATGCTCCAAAAAAGGTATATATTTAAGGATTAATTAAGTTTTTAGTCCCTGTAATATGAAAAAATTTAGTTTTAGTCCCTCATGACAAGTTTTAGTCTCTGTAAAATGTGAAAATTTGGTTTTGGTCCCTGTGGACGATTGGTGATGGACGGTAATGACATGTCAGTTGACCCGTCATCTGGGACCATTTTTACATCATCGTCCATCACCAACTGTCCACAGGGACTAAAATTAAATTTTCACATTTTACAGGGACTAGAACTTGTCATGAGGGACTAAAACCAAACTTTTTCATATTACAGGGACTAAAAACTTAATTAATCCTATATTTAATGAGAAATGTATTGTGTATAACTTCGACTTTTGTCAACTTTTGTACAATTACTCTCTCTAACATGTGTTTCTTCTCTTTTTTTCTTATTCTTTATTTTTTTTTCTCTTTTTCCTCAATCTCTCATCATTTTTTTCTTCGTTCTATTCTTTAGAAATCTAAGAGTTTTAATTTTCGTTTTCATTATATTTGTTGTTTTTAGTTTTTTTAAATGTTTGTGCATGTCTGGTTGATCAAAAATTTGTGAATGTGTATAGAAAAGTTTGTGCATTCTTGTCCAAAAGTTTGTGCATCTGAACACAAAAGTTTTCTTCTTTGTCTTCGTGTTCGTTTACATTTCTGTCATATTTTTTGTTTCTGGATTCGTATTTGAAAAAGTTTGTGCATGCATAGAAAAAGTTTGTACACTCAGTAATTGACAACATGATTAACATCATTTGGGTTGCACATCTAACATTACTCTTATTTAATATATGTTTGCGATATATCATTCTCCAATTAAAAAATACATTTTATGAATGGTTACTCATTAATGTTTGAATTTGGTGGCAGAAACCTTCAAGCTTAGGGTTGATCATGGCAAAACCTATCTGCTGAGAATGGTAAATGCCGCAGTTCAAGACATTTTATTCTTTGCCATTGCGAAACATAAGCTCATAGTGGTGGGAACTGATGGTAGCTACGTAAAACCATTCGAGGTAGAATACATAACAATATCACCGGGACAAACAATGGACGTGCTGCTGGAAGCAAACCAGTCACCAATGAATCGCTATTACATGGCAGCTAGAGTGTACTCCAGTGCCTCTAGGGTTAAATTTGACGAGTCAACCGCCACTGCCATTGTAGAATACAGGAAGCAGAGAGGGCATACCAAGAGGTCCTCGAATACTCCGTCGTCGCCTTGGCTTCCACGTTTCAATGACACCAAAGCCTCGGTCAACCTCATAAGTCAACTAAGAAGCTTGGCTGACGAAGAACACCCAATAGATGTGCCATTACACATAAACACAAACCTGTTCTTCACAACCTCAGTCAACACACTGCCGTGTGCAAACGGGTCAACGTGCCAAGGCCCCAGCGGTAACCGCCTCGCTGCCAGCATGAACAACATCAGCTTCCAACTGCCGTCTGGCAACAACATCTTGCAAGCTTACTACAACAACGCCAGAGGCGTCTTTGGACAAAATTTCCCCGATGCGCCGCCACGGCTATTCAATTTCACATCTACCAATTTGCCTGAATTCTTGAGAACTCCGTCGGTGGATACAGAGGTGAAGGTACTTGAGTATGGATCAACGGTGGAGCTTGTTCTTCAAGGGACTAACGTGGTGGCGGGTACGGAGCATCCAATGCACCTGCATGGTCACAGCTTCTATGTGGTTGGATGGGGATTTGGGAACTTTGACAAGGACAAGGACCCTTTGAGATATAACCTAGTTGACCCTCCTTACCAGAATACGGTGGCAGTACCCAAGAATGGATGGGTAGCCATAAGATTTACGGCCAAGAACCCGGGAGTATGGTTCATGCACTGCCATTTGGAGAGACATGTGAGTTGGGGGATGGCTATGACTTTCATTGTCAAAAACGGTGACAAACCTGAGGAGCAGATGCTGCCGCCACCACCAGACATGCCGCAATGCAGTTAGTTAATTCAAGAAGCAGCACATGTTACGCCAGTCAAATTATTCATTCGTCTCACTATTTGATTTCTTTCTCTTTTTTTTTTTTAATTAAAATTTCATTCTTTGATTAATATTTCTATTTTTCTTTGAATTTATGTATTTTATTATATGCAATTTTATGTAATTAAGGATATCATTTTTATGCAATGACTAATTTGATATTTTAAAATCAATGACCCCGATACAACTGGCCGTTAGCATTTATTGGCATCCACTATATCAAAATTACAACTAAAGAATCTAAGAAAGGGTTAACTAGGACGATTCTTTCATTTTTTTTTTTCGGTGACATTTGTGTTGACACCTTTTAAGGAAACATGTATGTAAAGGCTAATTCAAGCCACCCTCTCACCCATATGAAAATGACGGCCGGCCAACATGAAATATTATTAACAGTAAATAAAGTGACGCCGATAGATATCATGGAACAGATGAAGAGTAGTTTAATGTAGCTGACAAATCTATACTGAGTCCCGTTTAAGACCATTTTAGTGTAGATAATTTTTTAACAATAAAAATGATTACAATTACTTTTTTGTCCTTTTTTTCTCAAATTTTTTTCGTCTCTCCTTTCTTTCCAGAGACCCTTTCTTCAGTCATTACCACGAACACCTTGAAGCACCNTGTTTACTGCTCATCCCCACAACCAAAGGAAATAGCCACTACCCACAATGCAACAATCACATCCTCATCGCCATCATTGGTTTGAAGCTCCCACCATCATTTGCTGCTTAAGTTCAATTTGTTTGAAACATCAGTTACAACAGAATGATGAGGTGGTTTTAAATTGGGTGAAGGCGATGATGACACATCACACACCGTGAATCCACAAGTCTGGTGGCCGAGGTCAAATTTGAGAGCGCGGTCGTTGGCACATCATCCGCCGTGAATTTGCAGGACACAGTGCCCCCAGCTAAGTTTGGATCCGGTAAGCACCTACCAGATCTTGGAAGGCATGATGATGAAGGGTGGAGGGGTGGGGTGGTTATTGTTGTTGATGAATGTTGATGAAGATAGATGAAGTTTTGGGGTGGTGGAGGAGCGGTGCATATGGCTGACTGTGGTTAGGGCAAGAAGAGTGGGCAGCAATGGTCGACGCCAACGATGAAGGTGGAGGTGGGTGTGGTGCTGGTGCCAGAGCTGACAGTGGGGCTGTTAAAGAAGATTAAAAATAATAGCTTAAAAGGAAAATATTTTTTATATATAATTTCAACCATTTATTAGTTTTCAAATGGTTAAGATTTAGTAACCAAATTAGTATTTGAGCCAGCTTCCACCATAGAAATCGAAGTCGTAGTTTAATTTGTGGAAGTGAGTGAGGATATATGTTATTCACTTTCTGGTTGATCTTGGGAGATTCAATGGTAACCGTCCTAGTACCTAGTAGTAATATTGCTAGCTAGAGAAAATCGAAAAAGCTTATTCTTCCATGGCTCACCTATTCTTGACGCGTGGATCCACTACCATTCCGACGCATAAATTGAGAATTTCACTAATAATTCAACTGTAGTAGCTTGGTGAATTCTGTGGTCGCTGCTGTTACTAATCTTTTAAAATAATACTTCATTTGTTTTAAAATAGGTGTTTATTTTTTTTTACACCAATATTAAAAAAATATCAGAAAATATATAAATAAAATAAAGTTAATAATATTTTATTTAATTATTCTTATTTATAATGAATGATTAAAATTATTATAATAAATAAGTATGAGAAATTTTTTTTATTATGTGTTAAAAAAGTAATTAATAATATTTAAATTTAGTAATCAAACCAAAATAAAAAGTTGGTTAATTGTTACTGCACATTGTCCAACAACGACCTGTGTATTTATGGTTAGTTGTACTTTTTAACTGTACACATGTGGAAAGAATTTGCTCTATCATTTTTCTTTGTTATTATACACATGGAGTTTAGTAAATAAAAAGAACCTTATATCATAGATTTAATTCAACTATGCTTAGTTTGCTTTAATTTTTATCTTCTTAAAAATTATCTTTAATATTTTCCATTTTATCACCAGATGCATTCACTGCAATTGAGTTTGTTTAATCCATTCAAATACCAATATGCACGTCACCCAAGAACTTTTGACCACGTTGTATTTGGGAATTTTGTATTTATATTATGAAAATTAGTTTAAGAAATAAAAGACTGTTCTAGTGCCCAACATTAGAATAGAGAAATATCTACACATATATTGCTCATCGTACACAAACCGGTAAGTACACAAGTGATATTACAATACAAGACAAATGATGCTTATCTCACACTGATCAATTAACATTGGAGGCAATGATGCCAACTTATTTAGTAGCACATCATGTTCTTATGGTGACTCAACACGTATTAAAACTTGATCTACGTATACTCAACAAACATATACGACCTTAGGAAAATTCGTGGTCTTCCTAAATCACTAGTTTCTATATGTCTATCATATAACGAACATTCACATGAGTTATGCATCCCACATACCAATCCTTTATTAGAATAATTCTTCGAACATGCAAGAGTAATGCTTAAATGACAATTTAAATGAACATAATCTTATAACAATTACACTCATAAAAATGTGAGATTTATGGTGAACCTCATCACAATAGATCTCACACATTTATAAATATAATTGCATGTCCATTTGAGTTGTCATATTATTATTTCTCATTAATCAAATTTAGGAGTAGCCACAACTTTGAGAGGGTTCTTCATCTCACAAGATAGCTTGAGCACCTCGGTAAGGTCAATTGGGTTAGCCTCATCTTCAAACCACTGGAACCGGCTAACCAGTTTCGCCACCCAGAGGCTCACAGTGACAAGGCCAAGGCTCTTGCCGGGGCAAACCCTGCGCCCAGCACCGAACGGCGCCAGCCTGAGGTCAACGCCCCTCACATCAAAGTCAACCCCTCCATCGCCCTTCAAAAACCTGTCGGGCTTGAACGCAAGCGGATCCTCCCACACGCTTGGGTCGTGTGTTATGGCCCACATGTTCACCATGGTGGTGGTGTTGGCCGGGACCACCATGCCGTTGCTGAGCTGGACGTCCGACGTGGACAATCGGGCCCACGAGAGGAGGGGCCCGATCGGGTGGAGTCGAAGCGTCTCCTTCACGATGGCTTCGAGGTACGGCAGTTTGGCCAAGTCAGCATCGGTGACGTCGTCTTTGTTTCCCACAACACTGTCAAGCTCGTCGCGGAGCCTTTTCTGCACTTGTTGGTTCAAAACGAGCTCGGCCATTATCCATTCAGTTACAAGTGCCGTTGTGTCCGTGCCACGAAATATCATCTCCTGCAAGTAATAATTAACCCACACCCCAACAATAATAATCGTTACTATAAGTAATTCTTTGACTCAAAATTAGCCTTAATTTGCTCTCTTTCTAAAAACGCAACTAACAATGCGATGCTAGTCAAAGAAGTATCTATCACACTATGCTTTGTATTTGGTCTTAGTCGTGTGCTAAGAAGGCTGTTTTCGCTATTATCAAAATGATAATAAACTAGTAAGAATGACGTACAAGATTGTTATGTTAAGAGATTTATTATTTGATACATCATTAATTTTGTTTTTTAAATACTAACATACATTAATGTGTCAAGTATTAAATGAAAGAGAATAAGAGAAATTTCTTACTCTAAAAGTATACAAGAACTTCTCGTGTTTTTAAGCAGCTCTAAAACTTATGTCTATCATACTCAAATCAAATGAGTTATGTTATTTCAGTTCATTGGTCGTGACCGTGTCAACTCATTAATTATTTATTATTAAATGAGATTTTAATAGAATATGAACTTTAATAAGATACAATCTAATAATAAATATTTAGTGAATCAACACATTATTGTATATAATAAATAAGTATAAATAACATTTCTCTATTAATATATGATGCATCAAAATTATCACCCCGAACCAAAAAATCTAATTTTCAATTTTTAGAGAACTAGTATATGTTTTTAACGCGGGGGGAGGGGATCCAACCAATGAAAATCACTATTAATCAAGGGATGATTAATGGTTTGTTTTAAGACGTGCATGGCCTAACTAACAAAACTTCCCTATTTAAGATAGAATGGAAAAAGAAAAGAAAAAAACACAAACCCATAAAACGGCAATCATGTCGTCATCCGGGAGCTTCTCCTCCCCTTCGAGAGAGAGCAACACATCCACGAAGCCCGACCCATCGCAAACCTCCTTGCACGGACCCATCCGGCGCTCATCCAGAACCTTCTTCACGAACCTCTTAACCCGAGGAGCAAGAGCCTCGCACCTTTCCCGAACACGGAAAGGGTCACAGAAGAACCCAATCCAAGGCACGTAATCACACAAGTTAAAAGCTCCCAACAGCTCAAACCCTTCCCTCACCATCTCACGAACCTCAACAACCTCATCATTACTATTCCAGCACTCTTCATTATTGTACCTGTTACGGGTAAATAATATTAAGATCAGTGATATAGTAAGAATATTCAAAGAAATATTTTAATAGCATAGATAACACTAATAAAATGTCTGTGAAATGATGACACAGACTAATATAGAAAAACTTTTAGAATATTCTAGCTTGCATATGTCATTCTATAAATATAGAGATTAATTTGTATTCACGGTGATTCAATTATGTACTATTGTTCGAAAGACTTTTACTAATATACAAACTAATCTCACGTATATAATCCTTTTATGAAATGAAAGTTTTTAATATTTTGAATTTTACTATTTTTAGCCTAATTTTAACATAATTTTACGAACCAATACCTCTTTCCAAAAACGGTGCCCATAATGTTGTTAAGAGCCGCATCTTGGAGATGCTTCCTTAAACAAACCACCCCAAACTGCGACTGCTCGCTCGCCACGGCGCACATCATGGCGGCGCAGTCTTTCCAGCGGCCTTCCTCGTGGGCGGCGATGCGCCGTGGGGAGAACAGGTGGGCGGAGGCGACCCTACGGAGTAACCGCCAATAGGCGCCGCTTGGCGCGAACCCGATGGCGCGGTCGAACATCAGGCTCTTGGCGGATTGCTTAACGGGACGGTCCGCAAAATGCGGGGAGTTAAGGATCTCACGCGCCATGTGAGCGTTTGAAGTCACGACCGCGCGTGTTGAGCCCAAGCTGAAGGCCATGAGTTGCGTGGCGGCGAGCGTGGAAGCCACGGAGGCGAGGGTTCGGTGGGGGAGGGAGTGGGTTAAGCTGAAAAGGTTGCCAAATATTGGGAGGCCTGTTTTGGGACCTGGTATTGGGATAAGGCCCATTTGGTTCCTGCCGTTTCTCCAAGCTGGGCCTCCTGCTGGGAACGCCCATAATATAAGCCCAATAGTGAGAAGTGCAATTAAGGCCACAAGTATTAGGTTGTTAAGCAAGTTGAAGTTGTTGTTGTGTGTTGCTGCTATGGCTGGGAGTGTGAACACCCACCAGTTTGTGTCTAAGGCTGTTGAAGGTAACCCCATTGTACTAGACAAGGAAACTGAAAGGGAGCTAGAATTTGAAGCAGAAGGGAGGAACGTGTTTCGTGGGGTGAAGAAGAGGGGCCATGGGGACCTTGGTATAAATAGTTGTGCATGCATGGATGGATGGTAGGGTGAATTTGAAGATATATTTATGTAAATTTTTAAATGGGGGAAAAGAGTATTGCGTGTAAATGAGGTTAGGGGTACGTGGTAATTCGATGAGAATACACAACGCCCTAATTAATTGTTTATATTTGTTTGCTACTTTCACTCCTTTGATTAGTATTGCAATGGCCAAATACTAAGCCACAAGTGGCATTTATATTACTGAAAAATTGGCAACTTTTTGAAGATTTATAAGCATTGGTTCAATTTTTTTTTTTTTAAAATAAGTAAAAGCGTAACAAAAGACACTAGGGATTAATATGGTTTGACTTATAGTATACGTCCACAAACGTACGTAAGAGTAGGTAACTGGTACTTGAAAGTTGAAATTAATTAGACTAGAGTTAATAGTTGGTTTCGAGTTTAGACATTGGTTATACTCACCGGTCTATATAAGACGGGTACTCTCTTGTATGACATAATTGACAGGTCAAGTTTAGAGCACAAATACTCACTTTTCATTGACATCGCTTTCCAAAGCAATAATGTTTAATCTAAAATTAAGTGGTAACTAACACTTTAGTAAGTGTATTAGTATTTTAAACATTTTTATTATTTGTGCTCTATTGATGTATTAATTTTAGGTAACACATTAAAGTTGTTTCGTTAAGTCTTTAAGATAATGTTTTTTAAACTTTGTAATAATAATAATAATAAAGAGTAGTGATAAAATATTGCATAAAATTAAACACATAATACTTACTAAACCTTGTATAGGAGGTGTTGCCAAAACTTATATTAATTTAAAGACGACACTGACAAAAGTGTTGCATAAACTGTAATACGCAACACTTTTTATACCTTGTGTATCGACACTGTAGTGTATGACACTGTTGTCGGAACGTATAACTAAAGACAAAATCATAATAACCTTGCATAAAGTTAAATATGCTATGCTTTGTAAACCTTGTCAAAAATAGTGTTGTATAAATGTCAAAATTAAAATAAGGCCTTGAAGTCGTTGCCTAAAGTATAATATGCAACACTTATTGAACCTTGCAGCGACCGTTGTTGAAAGCTAAATATGCAACACTGTTTAGATCTTGTCAAAAATAGTATTATAAAAACGTAAAAAATTAAAACAATACCTATCATAAATTATAACATGGTATTAGAGTCATAACATTTATCTTGAATATTATTCCGCCACTATGTGCGTTCTTGGAACTCAATTTCCTTTTCCCTTTCCTTTTTACTTATTTTTCTCTCTTCCCAAACACTAGCTTTCTAAATCTTCTCTGGTACCAAAATAGGTTGCAACGAAAGTAAAGTTGTGATGCTTCAAGCTTCAAAAAATGCTCTGGATATAGAACTTCAGATGCAAACATGTCAACAAGACATTTAATGAATTTGGTTTTGGGTGCAGCAAATGTTGAAAGTGAATTTCAACACGTGCAACGTCTAACTTCTTTTCCTTTTGCATGCTTAAAGAAATCCAATTTCAAAATAATGTAGTACTAGCATATCTCCTTTTATAGTTTTGAGCTCCTATTTTTCCAATATATATACCTTCATGAAATTAATAGGTTCAACTTAGACAGTCAATGATTTGGCGCGTTCATATATAAGGTTTTTCTTGTTTTCGATTTTTATGCAGGTAAAGTCGTATATAATACTAAATCTCTTGACCGAATAGATTTGATTTCTGTTAAAAGGAGTTCCACACAATTAGTGATAAATAACAACAAAAAAAATTGACTAGGCTTACTATCAGCATATTTATCATGTGCTTAAAATAAGTTAGTGGGAGTAAGTGTTATATAGAAACTGAAGTTAATAAATACGCTGATACCTACACCTGCAATAATTAAAAATTAGCAGGGAATAAAAATATCTTTGAACTAATACTCCATAATCAAACATAATCAAGAGATTAACCCAATATATCATATATGGTTAATGTAACTCAAACGTTGCTACATCAACAAGCAACGAGCAGTGTAAAAGCATTATACTATCATATACTCAAATATTGTTATATGCCTACATCAACTAGCATGATTAATTCTATGGAATGAATCTCTCAAAAGGTCCTATATATTTTCCTAATTTAATTAATTAACAATATAAAATAATATTATTTTTTTAAAAAAAGCTAACAAGCGTCTTAAGGAGACACAAGTGGAATGTTTTAAATTTTTTTTATGTTTCTAATGCATTAAAAACTTAAAAGTTTTAATTTCTTTTATACAATATTTCCTTTTCTTACTTCCTTAACAAATTCCTTTAGAACACTTGTTAGTACAACTCTTTTTTTTATTGAAAACACATAAGTTCACTAGATTTTACTTAATCTAACTTGACCCTGACTAGTTTAGTATGGGATAAAGCTCTTCAACGCTAATTTTTTTAATCTATAAGTTCGAGACTTTGCTTAAGAAGAACAATTGATAAATCACTTAAAATATTTTTACACTTGGAAATTAAATGTAATAAGTCCCACATGGAGTAGAATACTTTGAAAGGGAGATCTTATAACGACTTGGGCGCTCTCATTTCGATAGTTAACTTTTGAGGTGTAGTTCTTTCAAGATTCTTATATCCATTACAAATAGTGTCACAAAGGGTTCTGATCGACTTTGGGATTGACGTGATTGAGTGGAGTATAGTTGGGTGAAGTGTTGCATAGTGCATCTCCTTTTGAAGGAAATGACAATGTAATGAGTCTCACGTTGAGAGATTACCTTAAAAGAAAGACTGTATATAAGGACTTGAGTTTTTTTACTCCAATAACTAGTAATTTTTCAGGTATTTCTTAAAATAAAACTTGTTATATTGTCATCCCTTCAAGTATGAGATTTGTTATATTAGCATCTATGTCGAGAGCCGGAATCATCTTATTTGATTACCCGGCTCTCATCATTTTATACTATTAATTCATTTCACATTTTTATATTCATTTATAATTTAATTTAATGCATATGAAAACTCATCGAAAGTAGTGCTAACGCATAAACCTCTCAAATTCCAATATCCGCCACTGCGCACATGAAAGTTGGATCCCAGGGCTCAGAATGTAAGTTACGAGGAGTGCCGTGCGTGTGTTATGGCGGGAAACGAGGATGTACATACGCGTGCGTACGTGCGTGCGTTTCCCCCCACCTCGATGCCTCTCACGTGCCTACGCACCATTCAAGATACACACAATTATAAGCACCCATGAGGCCATGATCATCGCAAGCTCAAACTTCACAACTCTTGCTATTAATTACATTTTCCACTTGCTTATGCACCACTTAAAAACATGCTTTCACATTGTGGGTCTTCTTTTTCACATGAAAGTCAATTGGCAATTTCATATCCTACTCTCTCACTTTCTTTCTTTTTTGATTTATGTTAAGTGTCATTATAGTTAAATGTACGCGCATTAAAAAATTTAAATATAAAAATAATTTGAAAAATATGTTTATTAAAATATTTTTATTTAATTGATGTTTTCTTACATGCATCATGGGGTAATTAAATATTCCTCCTAGTAAATTTGTCTATTTTAACAATTTTTAAAATTAAATTCATCAAATTTGTTATTACTTCACAATTTTATATGACCTATTGATGTGTTATATGATCTAATATGATAAAAAATATTTTTTAATATAATATTTGTAGAGAAGTGCATCGTAAGCTCAAATGGTATGCAAATCTCTAAATCTCTCATAAGTTGGCTCTTTCAATTATTTGACTAATGAAAATTTTGTTATGATCATATAGAACATAAAATGATGATAAAATTCGACAAATTTAGTCATAAAAATAGTCAAAAATTGACAAATTTAGTAGGAGGTATAATTTACCTCATTAAACACGTGAGAAACCATCTATTTAATTTTGTTAAAGTGTTTCATAATGAAGAGAAAAATAGAGATAATATTGAAAAATATTATTTTTAAGACTTTAATAAATTAGAGGTATAGTAATTATAAACATAATAAATTTTGCCTTGAAATGTGAATATGACATATAATTAAGACAAAAATTGGTCAAAGTAACAGTTAAAATATACAGGAGGAGTAAAAGATTTCTTATGTTTCAGTATATTGATAGCAAGTGCATGGTTAAAAATCTTGGTGTGTCCTTGTGTCCCCGTAACGTGTCATGCCGTGTGTCGGTGCTTTATAGGTGTATACCCTCTCACTTTTTCACTTGAGAGAAATACTCACTTTAGACAATTTAAATTTCAAGACAGTCCATTATTCCCTATGTTCTCAATCCATTCGTAATAATAAATTTCACTTCATTTGAATGCATGTGAATTAAGAGAAACCTAAAATTTGAATAATTTATAGAATATCCTTATTTAATTTGATTAAAATGTTCTATGATAAAGATAGAGAAAGAGAGTATTGAATAATTATTATTTTTAAAATGTTTAATAAATTAACGATATAATTAAAAAATTTGTCAATAAAATGTACTTTAAAAAATAAAAATGACAGACAATTTAAAATAAAATCTTTTAAGTGACGGTTAATTTAAAAGGAAGAGAATGATATGATTTTGATTGAAGTTCGGTTGCCATTTAATTACCCACATTCCACTGAATCCACTCTGATTTATTATAATTTTTGTATGCTGAGCGTCATATTTGAATGTAATCATTATGACATACCATGGAATTTCGATCTCCATGTATCTATCTTGTGAGGACTGACCAACATTTAAATTTAAATTTAAAATGTTAATCTATATATAGTTAGCAGCATATCGATCACAAAGCTCTATAATTTTTTTTATTGACACGAAGCTCTATAATTATAAAAAGCATTTCTCCTCCTCTGTTAACCCCTCTATGGGTTAATTTTCAAGTAATAAAAAAATAATAAAAAATAGAAAGACACAAAAGTGTTCGAGCATACCCTCTTATTTCTAGAAGTGCAAAATGAAAATATTCGAAATCCAATGCATGGATGACAAACATACACGTTACAGTTCTTAAAAATTTTTGCTAACTGTATTAAGGACACTTGTTAAAAAAGTTAATATATATATAGTAATTGTAATTTTGTATTAAAAAAAGTAAAGTTTATATATTTTTAATGACATTAAGTGTTTTAAAAGTTTATATTTATTACTCTCTTTGGTTTATTTTAAGTGTCATTTTAGTCAAATGTACGAATATTAAGAAATTTAAAAGTAAGAGTAATATAAAGAGTAAGTTTACTATAATATATATATATATATATATATATATATTTAATTAAAATATTTCATAATGAAGAGCAAAATAAAAATAATATTTAAAAGTTACTGTTTCCAAAACTAATAAATTAAAGATGCAATTATAAACATAACAGTAATTTTTTTTAAATAAATGAGAATGATAGATAAAATGAAAGGAAAAAAAAAATAATTAAAATGGATTTGAAAGAATACTAATTTAACTTTCTTAACCAATATTTTTAAGACATTAATTATAAAACTCTTGTTAAATTGGAATTAATAAATAATAACGTGTTCTTACAATTAATTGCATGCTTAATTATATGCTCGATCTCTCCCATAAGTCATCACGTACGTAAGAAGATTCACAACCCAACGTATTCCTTGAGAGCTTTGTTCTTGATTTATGTGTTTAAAGAGTTGATTCACATATTATTAGCGATGAAAGAAAGGTTCCCCACTTGCATTTCTAGAAGAATGCCAATTTACACACGATTCCCAATGAAAACAATGATCTCTCTTTCCTTATGACCATATTTTGTGATTTAGACCTAAGTAACGTAATGAAGTACCCCCTCGGTTGCATTTTAATACTACTTCTTCAGTTTTTTTATATTTGTCTCTTTGAATAAGTGTACGATTATTAAAAAAAACTCAAAATGATTACTGAAGCAATTTTTCTAGATTAATTTTATTTAATTTTTAATCTACTACAAAAATTTTGTGGATCAACCATGACTAAAATTGATTGTTGATTCATCGTTAATCTCTCATTAAATGAGTTAGTGAGGGATTAGCAACAGAATAAGGACCAATTTGGTCGTGAAAATTATGGAGTTTGCTAATTAGCTTGGGAAAAATTTGGTCACTAATCCGTAACAATTTTATTTTAGTGATGGAATTATCGGTCGTTATTCTGTCATTAATGCATAATTAATTTATAGTGGAAATGGTTTCTTAAATCGTCGAAGATTTGTGAGGAATTGTATCATAGCTAAATCCTCGCAAATTCTTTGCAACATCCATCACAAATTTGTCGATTATTTGTAGCTAATATAACAAATGGTAAAATGAATTTTGTTGCTAATTTGTCATTAGTTCCTCGTTACAAAATTCAATTAATAAATTAATTTTTTTTTACAAAATTTTAGCTTCTTTTAAAAATTAATTATTAAATAATTAATAATAATTAATAAAAAATAATAAAGCAAATAAAGAAGAATAAAATAAAATATTTATGTTTCACGAGCCCAAAATAATATTTGGTTTTAAATCTTGATTTATAACAAAAGATTTGTCTTTCACTTTTTATTTTAACTAATGTAAGACTAAGAGAGAGGCACTTGCAACACAAAAGGTTGTCTTACCTTGACGTAGCTCCTTTCATTTATAAGAAAAGGTATGTCTTTAACTTTTCATTTTAACTAACGTGAGACTAAGAGAGTAGCACTTGCAACATGCACAAAAGGGTTGTCTTGCCTTGCCATTTTTATATTTTTGGTCATTGTTTTTGTCAACCTTCCAATGGACTATTGCATGAGTATTTAATTCTTCATATTTTAGAGGTTTTGATCTAAAATTATGTATACACAAATGTAGATCATAGACTGAAAAAAGATGGAATACGAGCAAGTAAAATAATACTTTTAAACAACAAAGATTGATAAGAAAAAATGAATACTAATTTATCAAATATTGTCCAGTTTTATGCAAGTCATCCATTACGTCTAAGTAATCATGAGATATGCTTAGGATGTTTCTACATAGATCAATTGTTTTTAATCATATGAAATATAGAAATACAATGGCAAATGTAAATAATTTTTTTTATTATTATTATTTATGTTCTTTATAGTCATTTTATATTTTAAGAGTAATTTTATGATATATTTAATTACCAACACTATTATTATAATTTTTACATTATTTTACCAAACAATACTATTATAACTTTTTAAGAATAACTTTTAAAGAATTCAAAGAGCTCAACAACTTTTAGAAAGTCACACATTACCAAATCAAGCATTAATCAATCAACAGTATACAAATTCTAATAATTTTTTTATTTACTTGCATACATTAATTATATGTATGTATATTTGTATAAAATATATATAGTTTCTTACATTCTGGTTGAACTTGGTTAAAACAATTGAACTAGTGAACTACTGAACCAGTGTCTTGACTCGTTTAATGTCTTCATTTTTCTTAACTTTGATGTTTACTGAGGAATTTATCCTTCACTAAAAGTGAAATGATTTAGCTTAGTCAAAGAGATTTGTGAGAGATAAGTGAAGGAACAATCACTCACTAAACAAAAAAAGTGAAATGTTAAAATTTTAACGAAGGATCAATGAGAGATCCCTCGCTAAAAGAGGAGTGAATTATTTAGTGTAGTTGAAGAGAGTTGTGAGGTATTAGCGATGACATATTCGCTCGCTAAATAGGAAAGTGGAATGTTAAAAGTTTAGCGATAGACTAGTGATGGAAGTATCCCTTACTAAAAGAGAAGTGAAATTTTAGTTTAGATTGAGCGTTTTGCGAGGGGAGAACGATGACATATTTTGTCGCTAAATTACGTTGACAGGTTGTGAGGGATTTGTGATGGGAATAATCCATCAGTAATAAGAAAATTAAAATGTTAAAAATTTAGCGAGAGATCAATGATAAATTAATTCCTCGTTAAAAGGGTGAGGGAAATTTTTTGTTTCATTAACAAGGGTCGTGAGGTAGCAAGAGAAGTTTCTCTCACTAAATTATGTTGAGAATTTGCGAAGAAATTGTCCTTCGTTGTACACACACACACACACACACACACACATATATATATATTAACCGTTAGCGAGGGAATAATGTGAGAATTGTCTCTCATTAAACGATTTAGCTACAGAGTATATGTTACGAATGATCATATCCTCGCTAATTACTCATTGAACTTTTTGCCCCTCATTTTTAATTTTTTTCTACAAATCTACATTTTGCTCACTGATTCCTTGCTAGTTGCTAGTTCCTCTGCATTTTTCTTATAATGTTATTATTACAACTATGTTGAATATATTCTTTAAAAAAACTTGATTAGGGACTAACTAAAAATTTAGTACTCTCACGGTGTTATAATATATATCATTTTTTAAAATTTGGTACATTTTCAAATTAATAGTCGCTCAAGCAAGATTAAATAATCCAAATTAAATATAAAAAATATACAAATAAGCTATGTTTTATCTTCATAAGAACATAGACAGTAGCAATAATAATAATAATAATGGTAATAATAGTAATAAGAATTTTGTTAATAAATGTTCTTAATTAATGAATCAAAATTGAAATATTTCAAGTTTTTAATGTATTCAATGCATTGAAATATAATTTTTTTTCTTTTTTCAATAAAATTTTCTCTTTTTAATATATTTAACAAGTGTCTTTAGGACACTTTTAAAAATAAAAAAAAATAAAAAGAAAAAGAAGAAGCTCACACTGAACTTATTACTAGCTTAGTTTATGGAGCCATTAATAAATCGAAGTACAAATAACAAGTTGTCTCAATGATTCACTCCTAGTCGTAGCCGTCGATAAGGTGGCACAGGCTAAAGATCAGTAAACAATTTTCATCAGGATATGGTTTAGCATTTTTTGAAAAACTAAACTAACATGCATTTTATGTTTAAAATTTCCTAAGGATGTTTGAAAATGTTAGATAAGATAATAAGAGGGAAAAGTTAGAATTGTAGGGAAAGTCAAGTAAATTATATGGAATGACTAATTTTGAGAATTGTTATAATGTGAAGTTGTAATTGAGTGATTTAAAAAGTTGAGTATTTGCAACTTGTTAGAAGTTTTTTTTGGGATAAGTACAGCCTTATTACTAGACCTAAAGTGGGCAGTGGGCAAACAATGAACAACAAATACCACATAGTTATAAATTTGCAGACCAAAATAACCAATATAACCATACCACGTAGTTACAAATTGATTGACCAAACACGATAGACAGGCAATCCCACCCTTCACGTAAAGCCTCTATGACTCAACAACACACAACAGGCTAGAAGCCAAGTCTCATTAAAAACACCCCATTAAAAAAAACCTTTGAAAGTGACCAAACTTATAATTTTTTAAGAAAAAAAAGAAAGTATTAGATTCCCAACAAACTAAGGCACTAATCCCATGACACAAAAAGATGTCATCAATCACCAACAAAGATAGTTAATAGAACTTGAGCCAATGGGCCACAAAATTTAGCCATAGCTTCGGAAGTCTCACCGCGGCCCATAATGTAACTTGCTAGACGTTTAAGGAGCCCAAATTCACTTTTCCTTTAATTACTTTCCTTGACATAACCCCCAACTTTTGTTATCAAAGATTTTATTTATGCACTTAATTTTATACACCTATATATATACCATTCAAATTAGATAATTTATAATTATTACAGTGATGCTACATGTACACCCCAAAGTGATACACCATACATACACCCGTATTATAATACGGTGGGCTCCTCAAATAACTGCCCCGTCCATTTTCTCTCTCACTCTCAGCTCACGCGCGTCACAAAACCTTCCCGCTTCCACTTCCTTCTGTTTTCTCTCTTCTCTCTCGTCACTATCATCTCTCATCACTATCATCTTTCGTTCTTTCTTCACTCTCGTCATTGCCATCTCTCATCCCCCTCTTCACTCTCGAATTCATATAAAAGATTGTGCATTCAAATCACATATATTAGATTCTGCACTAAAATCTGATATGTTTGAATAAAATCACAGTGCTGTAAACAAGTGCTAAATGTTTGTGCACACCATCATAAAAATTTGTGCACACCATCATAAAATGTTTGTGCACTAAAAATCTGATATCATAATCTACAAAAATACTTAACTATACATTAAGTAACATGC
>QANU01115364.1:618068-656874 GCA_003254905.1 Nissolia schottii | reverse complement strand
TGATATCATAATCTGCAATATTACGTTGTGCACTCTATTCAGATTTCATATTCTGCAACATAGACCCTTATCACCATTGTTAAAGATAGATTTCATCTATTTTAAAAAGAAAACCAGCATTTTATCATCTTAATTCCATTTTAATCAAATTTGACATGATAAGAGGATGAAGATGAGGAGGATGAGAAGGATGATGATGATGAGAGGACGAGAGGATGAAAGAATGACGAGGATGACGATGACGACGATGAACGTAACAGAACAAGGATGAGAGGTTGAAGATGATGAGTGAAAACGATGACAAGAACGGGGTTCGGGTTGGGCGCGCGTTGTGTATAATTATACGTTTTACGTATAATCATCATTAATTACGTATTAAACCGTATAAAAGAGGGGTGTATGTGTGGGTGTATCATTTTGGGGTGTACATGGAGCATTTTTGTAATTATTATACGTATACAATACTATTTTTCAAAATAGAGCACAATCTTTATGGACATTTATGCACAAACTTTATTTGGATTACACTACAAACCTATAGTTCAGAGTTATATACAATCTGAATTTTATTTAAAAAATGCATAAACATTATACGTAATAATGTACAAACTTTATTCTCACAAGTGCACAAACATTATAAACTTTTACATGATATTCTCAACTATATTTAATTAAGTGCACAAACATTATAGACGTTAAAACACAAACTTTATGTATATAAGTACAAAAAACATTTATGATGTATATTTTTTTAGTATACGTATAACCGGACTCCTTTTGTTATATATCCTAATTGGTCGAATCAATTTTATGTACTACTAATAAAACGGTTGAGCGAGTGTAACCCCTCCTTAGTCACAAATAAATTTGGTCTATTTTATCCCTTTCTCAATTTCTTGTCAAAACACCTACAAATACATAGTATTATTTAGACATCACAATGGAAGACAAGGCACATAATGCATCATTCCACCTTGATACACAAATATACATACATACATACATATATATATATATATATTTATAAGTTACATATAATAAATGATAATAGCATGGAAGAAAATCCCTCATATTGAAATCGGAATGGCAGAAAGAGGAAGAAGCTTCTTCAGTGTAATACCATACTGCTCACTCATGTCAAGGTTCTCAGGAGTGACACCCTGAGGAAGCTCCCACTCAAAAGAATGCAGCAACGCAGCCAGCATCAAAGCAATCATCCTATTGGCAAGGGGCAAGCCAGGGCAAATCCTCCTTCCAGCGCCAAACGGCAGGAACTCGAAGTCCCTCCCTTTAAAGTCAACGTGGGACTCGAGAAACCTCTCGGGCCGAAACGACAAGGGGTCGTCCCAGAAGGCGGGGTCTCTCCCAATAGACCAGGCGTTTATGAGAACGTGGTTCCCTTTGTGGATTGTGTAACCACTCACGGCGACGTCGTTTGCTGCCAGGTATGGCAAGAGAAGGGGGACGGGCGGGTGGAGGCGAAGGGTCTCCTTCACTATTGCTTGGATGTAGGCAAGTTTTGGGATGTCTGATTCTTTGACTTGGTTGTCGGTGTTGTTGCCCATTACTTGCTTTAATTCATTTCTTGCTTTCTGCATTACTTGTGGGTTGCGTAGAACCTCTGCCATTGCCCACTCTGTTGTTGATCCTGAAGTGTCGCTTCCCGCAATAAACAAATCCTGTTTGTGATGATGATTGTTATCTAAATATCACAGTTTTCCAAATTTTGTAGAATCCCATAGAGAAAGGCATGTATGTGAGTAGAGTAGGCATATATAAGCTTACCAGAATCATAGGCTTGATGCTCTCAACGCTGAAATCGGAACCCTCCTCCTCTTGATGCTGGCAATGATCGAGCAACACATCCAAGAAATCACCCTTCTTAGCAACCCCACTCTCACTCTCCCTCTCCCTCACGCGCTTCCCAATCATCACATCGAACAACTCGTGCAGCCTCAAGTAAGAAACCCGCGCGTGCCTCCTCACCCCCTGCAGGTCCAGCCACCGAACCGCCGGGAAATAGTCCGACACGTTCACCCTCCCGGCGTCCTCCATGATCCGCCACACCACCTCCTTCAACTCCCCCGCCCTCTCGAACCCCGCGTCCACCACGTCCTCCGAGAACACCGTGTTCGACACCAGGTTCACCATGCAGGCAAAGGCCAGCTCCCCGACGTCCACGGCGCTTCTTGCGGCGGATTTTCGGCGGAGGTGGGTTACCAGCTGCTGGACCGTGCGGTGGCGGAGGTGCTGGAGGAGGTCGAGGCGCTGGGCGGTAAAGATCTTCGTCGTGCAGAGGCGGCGCCGGCTCCGCCACCGCTGCCCGCCGGGGGCCCAGGCGAGGGTGTCGCCGACGTTGGGCTGGGCGACGACGGAGTCAGGGACGGGGCGGTCGGCGAAGGACTGGTCGTGTTTTTGGAGGATTTCTTGGGCGGTGGCCGGGGAGGATGCAACGGTGGTAGTGACGGAGCCGAGGCGGAGGGTCATGAGGGGGCCGTAGGTTTTGGCGAGGGTGGAGAGGGTGGCGTGGGGTTTCGGGCCGAGTTGGTGGAGGTTTCCAATGATTGGGAGACCGGGTGGACCGGGCGGCTGGTTTTTTATGCGGCGGCGGTTGAGAGAGGACCGGATGATGATGGTGGTTAGGGAGAGTGTGATAACTAAGAGCAAGATGTTCACCTCCATCACTATGATGATCAATTATGTTGTAAGCTTTTTCGGACGAGGGGAAGGAAAATTATATAAGGTTGATAATTCATCGTCGCAAGAGTTAAAAATAGTCATATTTTATCCTGTTACAAAATAAAAAGTAAAATCTTCTCAAAATTGCCTTTTAGATTTAATTTAAATGCTTATTTTTTTCTTTTAACATAATTAAATAAAATCGTTTTTAGCACGAAAATATATATTCTTAACCAATAAGGTTATGATTTAGTGTCTTGTCATGATAATTCTGTTTAGCTAATCTTGTGGAAGAAATAACACGGAGGTATAGTGTGCGTTGAATTCTCACCTAAAAATAAAAAATTATGTGAAAAATATATTTGTAAAAGAGTTACAAGAGATTAACTAAGACATGACATTATCATGTAAACATGACCTTAATCATGTTAATAGAAGATAGTGACCTCTTATGTTATTTTAAATCTGTGAGGATCCTATTTTTTCCTTTAGTTGCATAATTTAGTTTCTACGCCTCTTTATATTGAACAGGTTATTGCGTGTATATGTGAATGTTTGTGACAATTTTATCCGTTGATTTTATAACCTTCCACGAGTATTTAAAGTTAACATTATTACATTATAATTTGATAGGACATTCCATAATTTACATAGAATATTTTTGTGTATCTATATACACATGAGTTTAATGTTATTACAATATATAAAAAATAAACATGGTTAACAAATATTTATGTGTGCTCGTGTACATGTGTTTAATATTAGTTATTTTATGTGTTTAATAATATTTATTTTTTTTACTATATAATGTTTATTTATTTATTTATTTTATTATTGTGTAATGTTTAATTTTTTTTAGATGATTATTTATAAGGTGTACAAATAGATTAGGCAGGCGTTGTTAAGTTATGATTAAGGATCAATTTTCAATTCTAGCTGAACGTGATGTTTTCCTAATATTTTGCGTATAATTCCAAAAGAGTGCACGGAAATGCTACTTTATTGCATTAGGTAAGGGGCAGTTAAACCCTTAACAGGCTAGATTTGTTCATTAGTTTATGACCTTAATTATCAAAAGACTATTTCTAGCATGTTTGGAGGCCTGACTGCCTGTGTATATTTTTTTATTATAAAAATCTATTGTTTGACTTGTTATTACGGCCTATTATTGTGATCTGTTATACAATCAATAACACAACATTCAATAATGATAATCAATCATGTTTTAAGATTTAAGCATGAAACATACAAGACCAATAATATCCAAATACCAGAATTTAAACCCAAAATATTACCTAAATTATATTAATAAATATAATTACATAAATATTACAAAAAGTGATATTAGTCTAATAGTTAAGACATTACCTTAATATGGTGATTGTCTTTAGTTAAGACTTGTGTTGTGTCATTTAAATACCAGTTTTATGTTGATCATTATGAGAATTAAGATTTGTTCACAACACAAGATATTAAATTAGAATATTTTGACTATTTTATCTAGTAAAATTAAAATGCCTACATAATGCGTATAAAACAAGTTATTGAGAGTTATTCTTCTCACTGCTAATGTTCTCATTGATAAGGTAGTTAACAGAAGCACTTATTATCTTCATTCACCATCCAAGAACCCACGAAGACCCTGCAGATTTTCTGGCGCGACAGAAATGAATAGCACACAAATATACACAAAATACAAAATACAATGTAGAGTGAATAGTTTAGACCAAACATGGTTGACAGTTGACGCAATTGGTAAGAAATGACTTCGTAACCCACAAAGATGCAAGTTCAATACCCGATGTTATCAATGTGAGAATCACTTTAGTAGGTGATTTGTAAGTGTTCAAAGAACCTTGAGGCATGTCATAATGCTAGTAAGATGACTAGCGCTGAGCCGACCTAAACTTTTTTATGGATCAATGGATTCTTATTTAGAATGTAGTATTTTACACCAAAGAAAGACCTCAATTACACAAACACAATTCAAACTCCTTCACTCCTGAATCTGAACAGGCTCAAAACCCCTCTCAATTGAAGCCTTCACAGCATCCAGCACAATCTGTGTTTTCCTACTAATAGTTGGCCACTTCTTCTCCGGTTTCGAGTTCTTGTACTTGATCTCTCCCACTAATCGCGCGAATTCCCTGATCAGAAGAGCCTCCTGAGGGAGATCTGTTGTCACCGTGTGCTCCCTCGGCCGCAAATCCCAACCTGTGACCAGATCATTGAAGCTTGTTTCTGTGCCTGCAGAGAATGATGCCTCCTTCTCTTGATGAGGGATAACAAAGTCATGAACATGCAAAGTCCCTTTTGTCCCAATGGCTGTAATATCCATTGTCAAGTTTGCCAAGAAGGAGCATTGGAATGTTGCAACCCTCCCATCATCCCAGTACAGAGAAGCACCGCAGTCCAATATCACCCCATCTTGATTGAGCACAGGCTTGCGCGAGGCTATTACTGTTTTCGGCAATTCGTAGTTTGCAGCCAACAGGATCGCCCTGATGCAGTACCACCCTTGATCGCCAAGAGAACCGAGAGCATCAAGGTCTGGCTTCACACGAATGTCGTTATTAAGGTAATGAGGATCAGCAGCAAATGTAAAACAAGTGCGAACCTGCAGTGTACAATCAACCCAAAAGGAAGAATGTATCAGTAAACAACATGAACACAACCTCCTCTTAGGAATGCTTTTTGAGCTATGTCTCCATTCAACAGTTCCATTTCAAATTCCAAACTAATATGACAATGAAATATCTAAAAGACTTTACCTTCTCTTATCTTATAAGTCTCTGCTTTTCAAAATTAAGCTTCTACCTTTTATATTACAGCTCTTTTGTAGTAATATGGTTGTCAAACATTTTCAGTGGCTCAACAATTCATAGCAGCTTTTATCACATTTTTACCAAAGCAAAATTTTGATGACTTTTTTTCAGCATTGCCCAACAAGGTCTTAGTAAGGTTAAATCTTCTAAGGACTCCATTTTCGTTTTTAAACTCACCATCCCAAACATCAAAGCTACCTTCGTTAGCAAATCCATTCAGAAATCAACGACTTTGCAAAAAGGTAAGGCCAAGTCTTTTGTTTGGATATAAATACTTCGCAGGATTAATACAGATGACTTTTAGCAAACACCCAGGCATCTTGCCAGTCTCTATCCCCTGACTTCCACACAATAGTTCACTTATTTTTATATTCTAACGCAGCAAATTATGGAACAAATTTTAGAGTAATTAGTTTTGAGCAGTTTTTATGATTTGATACAAGGTTTTGTGGTGGTGGTGGTGGTGGTAATAGTATTATGCAGCTTATGCAACTATTTGCTCCATCTAACATAGTCAAAAAGAGCAGTTTGTTCTACAGAGTTGCAATTTTTCTGTTTTTCTTACAAACAGTTCTAATTTATGCTATAGCCAAGAAGTTCTTGTATAAGTTATTATTCTTGTTCTGGCCCGTTCATTACATGCCATATAAGTTTTGTGACACCCACCTCTACTTTCTTAACCATCCAATCTTGTCTTTTTTTCTTTGGTCAAAATTCTTAACCATCCATTCTTGTAGTACTTAATCACCACAAAGTTGATGTGGCGAGTAATGAATGGATCAAAACAAGGAGCAAAGCTGATGTGGCATGAACAAATCAAACAAGATAATGAGTTGCTCCCAGATTGAACAAAACTTCATTCAATTCTAGATTCAATTTTATGTGACAACTACAAACACAATGACCGAAAGCTATTAATTTTTCAAACATCACCCCCAACGCCCCCCCCTCGAATCTCTGAAATATCTCTATTCAACAGATCCTTTTCAAAGTCCATACAAATATGACAATGAAATATCTAAAAGACCTTTACCTTCTCTTATCTAATAATTCTCTGCTTTCCCAATTTAAACTTATACCATTTTTACCAAACAAAGTTTTCATGACTTTTTTCAGCATTCCCCAACAAGGCCTTAGTAAGGGTAAATCTTCTAAGGACTCCATTTTCGTTTTCAAACTCACTATCCCAACCATCAAAAGCTTCGCCCGTTAACAAATCCATTCAGAAACCCACAACAAAAGGAAGGTCAAGTATTTTTGTCGGATAGCAATATTTAGCAGGACTAATACAAATGACTTTTTAGAAAACACCTAGGCCTCTTGCCAGTCTCTTTCCCCAGACTTCCACACAATAGGTCACTTATTTTTGCATTGTAATAGTTAAGCATTGATCAGTATGTCCTACTTTCCTGCAGTTTGTATGATTTGCTGCAAGTTTTTGTAGTATGGTCCATCTTAACATAGTCAAATAGAGCAGTTTGTCTTAGAGAGAAAAGTTTCTCTCTTTTTCCGTACAAAGAGTTGTAATTCATGATATAGGCAAGAAAGTCTAGTATGATTTCAGAGCATCCATTCATTACTTGCCACATAAGTTTTGTGACCGACCTCTACTTTCTTAACCATTCATTCTTGTAGTACTTAATCACCACAAAATTGTGGTGGCAAGTAATAAATGGATCAAAACAAGAGTGAAAGCTGCCCAAAATGAAAAAGTCAACCCCTTTTCACAATAAAAAACCTTCCAAATCAAATATAATCGAACAACATTATGAATTACCGATTTGAGCTGACCAAAACGGTGGGCATCGTTGAGGAACTGGGCCATGGCGGCAGTCCTGGGGTTATGCACCCACATGGTGTTGTCCATGAACTGCAGCCCACTGGATTCGCACGCCTCCACGATCTCGTCGAACTGCGCCACGTGGAGGGCGCAGGGCTTCTCGAGGAGCAGGTGCTTCTTGTGCTGGGCGGCCAGGAGGGCCCACCGGAGGTGCAGGGAGGTCGGCAGGGGCATGTACACGGCGTCCACCGCGGGGTCCTCCAGCACGGCCTCGTAGGACCCGTACAGCTTCGCGGTGCTGGGGACGCCGTTGGCGGCGGCGAAGGCGGCGGCCTTGTCCAGGGAGCGGCTCCCGACTGCGCACACGGCGGCGTTGGGGGCGAGCGAGATGGCGCGGGAGACCTTTCGGGCTATGTCGGCGCAACCAACCACTCCGATTTGGATCAGCGCTTCCGACATTGTTGGGGGGGAGAGTGGTCAATGGGGTAACGTTGCAGGATAGAGTGAGACAGTGAGTAGTGGTTGCTTGGTTGGATTCATAGGAGTATTTTTTTTTTTTTATTTTTATGTGTCTAAAAGGAGAATTTCTTATTTATATATCAAAATTTAAGGAGATAAAACATTAATGATTATCCTCTTTTCAACAAGTGGGCATTCTGGTAATT
This sequence comes from Nissolia schottii, assembly GCA_003254905.1. Taxonomy (NCBI): domain Eukaryota; kingdom Viridiplantae; phylum Streptophyta; class Magnoliopsida; order Fabales; family Fabaceae; genus Nissolia; species Nissolia schottii. The sequence goes on along the minus strand of QANU01115364.1, from coordinate 648,925 downwards.
GAGCTTCTATCATCATCCATGGTGAAAATGGATTCATGTTCCAAATGAATTCATTTGGCGGATATAAGAGTATATTTATAAAAGTATTCCTTCATATTCTAACGAAGAGAAAACAAATTTAAGAAATTTTATTTACACACAAAAAGTTTGTGAAACTCGTATCTTGTACGTGTGTCTGAATGAAAATTCTTATGTTTGTGTCTATCTAAAAATTTCTCTTCATATATACTATATGGAAAGAAGAAATGTTAGTTGTATTCATTTTATAACGTTTCTCCATATAAATCAAAATACCAATAACAAATCTCATATATTAAATAAAAAATATTATTTGTATTTTTTAATGTAAGATTATGCAATTAATTGTTGAATGAGATTCTATTGAATTTAGAGTCTATTAAAATTTTATTCAATACTAAATTAGATATAAATATCTAAATCAAATGAGTAAATATAGGTAATAACAACTCAATATAAATGTTGCCATAAAAAGAAAACTCTAGAAATGTTAATAATATTGAGCAATAATGTGGAAAAATGAGCAATAAATTGGAATTTTTTTTAAAATGACCCAGCTAAACAACAAAACCAAAACATGGGTTAGGTTAAAAAATTGCATTCGTATGGGTTTGGGTTCTAAAATTGGTAGTCTAAATACTGATTTCAGAACTAGGAAAAAAAGAAGAAAAAAAAAGCACTGGGACAGTAAATGTAAATTTTAGGTCCCCAATTTCTCGTAAAGGTGACCTGTATTCGCACACGTTTCGAAGCTCTAAAATCGGAAGAACCTTTACTGATTTCAGGAGGGGTTTCTTTTTCCCGTCTCTCTACAAGTTCTGAAATCGATAATGAATTTTTCGATTTCAGGTATGTCCTGGAGACCGAATTTTTTTCCCTCAGAGACCATGTTTTGCAAATTGAATTGAAGTGGGCACGAGAGGGTTCCGAGGGCTATAAATGTCTCTCTCACAGCTCCCTTTGTTCTTCCATCTCATCTTCCTTTGTTCTTCCTGCACCTGCATTGTTTGTACACAAATTTTTTCATTAGTTTTACATATATATTGAGGAAAAATTATAAGTGTTGTAGTGTTGTAAAAAAAAATTTGGTAGATACACCGAGAGACAATTTGTTGATAAAACGGTGGACTCTACGTTACATATTTCAAAAGCAATTCGTGAAGATCATAATGAGATTTGTTACTAAACATATTATGATTAATGTTATATTTTACTTGACTGTGTACAAGTTATGTACGTAATTTTAAATAGAGCCTAATATTGCAGATATGTAATTAAGATAAACTATTTTAGTACTTATTTTTTTTTAAAGAACAGATTATTTAAGTAAAATCTTTTTAAAAAATAATTATAAAAAATAAATAATAAAAATCGTATTGGTACTGATTGCATACCTTTTATATATCTGTGTAAGTGTATGTAAGTATGTATGTGTTCAAATATTTAGTCTTTATAAAATTAAAAAAAATTAAAATATTTATCAAATAAACCTATGATACCATCATTGCTGTTATTGGCCACTTATTTTTTATTATTGTAATTTTTTGTTCATATGAATCATTAGAAAAAAAAAAGTATTCAACAACTCTTACTAAATCATCCAAAAAAAATTATTTTTGTATTTCTCGTAAAAAAGTAATTATTTTTAAAAAAAAGATACTAAATAAAGGAATTATCAAATAAAAAAAAATTGATATGCCAAAAATTAAAATAAAAAAAATATTTAAGAAATTCAAATGTAATTTTCTTATTAGTGAATTATTTTTAAATTATCCACTAATGTAATATTCTATATAATGAATTAAAAAAGATCATTGTAATAGTAAAATATGGTTTAAAGAGAATGTATTTGAAAGATAAGTTCATGCAAATTTATGTAATTTGATATTTTCAAATAAAAGTGGTGGAAAATTTAATGAATAAAATTATTGTGCTAAAAGAATTTTAAAAAAAAATTTGATACTTGAAAGAAAATTAACTCTAAATTTTGTAATTCTAATTTAAAACTAAAGAAAATTAACTCTAAATTTTGTAATTCTAATTTAAAACTAACATCTTATTCATATTTATTTTAAAATACATATTATGAAATATTTTTTTAATTATTTTTGTCCGTAAAATATCATGAACTTATTATACATAATGTCTCAATTAAACAATTAAACAGTAATTTGAAAACGTTATTGTTTTTTATTTGGAAATAAGCTAAGTTCCCAAACATTGTTTTTTTGGTTCATAGAGTCGCTTTGAAATTATTTTACAAAATACTTGATTCTAATGCATGATAATTATTTTATTATTGTAGGCACCACGAGATTTATGTAGCAGACACGAGAACATTGAGCCACCAAACCCCTTGATAAGAGCATATCTAGAAAGTACTAATTTGTGGGCGATGGCTTCAATGCCAAGTATGGTAATAAATTACAAGCTTATTAATGCGCTCGTCGAGTGTTGGAGACCGGAGAGCTACACATTTCATCTATCTCAAGGCGAGTGCACACTAACATTGAAAGATGTGTCAATGTTACTTGGGGTTCAGTGTGATGGGCTGCCTATAATAGCACCTGAGACAATATTCTTGGGATCAATGCTTCAGAATATGTGTCACGACCTACTTGGGTTAATTCCTAACCCTTGTGACATGCACAGATCATTTATCTCGATGGTCTGGTTACGTGAGAACTTTGGCCCTGACATCCGCAACGATTTTGACAAGTTTGGCATACAGCAAGTAATACAGTGGCATGCTTGCAGATATATCCTGCACTTGTGTGTTGATATTTTGTTTTGCGAAAAGCAAGTTAATTGGGTGCACTCGAAGTACTTGGCGTTCCTTTTGTAATTTGGATGTCATTGGCTCATACAACTGGGATTCAACTATACTGGTTGTACTTGGTCAGGCCTTATGTCTTGATTCGCATGCCACATGTTCAGGGATGTGTGGTTGCATGGTGCTCCTGCAGACGTGGGCTTTTTATAGATTTTCGAGACTGTTCCCACGCCATAAGCCCCAGACCTCTATCTATTTCCCCTTGCGTTGAGGTAATAAATTATATGTGTACTTGTTATTTGCTAATTTTAATAATATAATGAATTGAAATGAATGAATTTTAATGATATAATAACTTGTAGATGACCGACATTTGCATATGTTCATCGTGGCTGACGTACCATCATAGAAGTGAGAACTCCCATTGAAAATATGCACCCAGACAAGGTAGACATTAATTAAGGTATTGTTTATGTTAATTGTTGTGCATTATTCTTATTTGTATCTAAATTATCCTTTTTATGCAATTTATATGACAACCTTATCGACATCTAGCTATTAGAGTAGTCATTCTGGCAGAGTTCTGAAACATGAGAAGTATGTGGCTAGTTGTTTGCCCGCTCATTTACTATGAAATAGTTGAGTGGCATGTAGCTAACCACGTGATGCGGCAATTCGGATTGGTGCAGATGCTGTCGGTCGGACCCAGTTCAGGTGTTTTGCGGAATGATCGGGATTTAAGGGGGAATCAACAAGCCCTGACATCGATTAACTAGATGGTACAACTTGATATGTGGATTCATATGTGGTTAAATCGCATGCCACTGACCGGTCAACCACTTAATTCTTATAGGTCGTCGGTGGAGTACTAGCAGTGGTAATTGTATGATAGGCATCGATTTCTTTTGGACGAATACCATGTGAACGATATGCCTGAGGTTTGGCAGGCGATGGTTCCCTTGCTGCCTCATGCCTAGGTGACCCCATCACACGAGTTCTTTGGGCATGCACCACCTCCGGTGCACATGCCACATGGCTTTGGCCACGTACTACCACCTCTGGTGCCTATGCCACCTGTCTTTGCCAACCCACCACCTCATCCCCCTCTGAAACCTAAAAAAGTTTATATTCCACCGCTGAGTTATGATCACAATTTTAATAATCAGGTTTCAAATTGGCTAGGCAGACAATTTGGTGATATGCCATATTCGATATTTGACCAACACTTGCAACAAATTGATGATAACTTTGCAGTGTTTGCCGATGGGACATTGTCATCTCATCCTCCTCCTGAAGTTGAAGTGATTCCATATAGGAGTACGTTCAAGATCAGATCATTTTCTAGCACTGGTGTACGATCTTCTCATACTGGTGCAGGATCTTTTCACACTGGTGTAGGATCTTTTCATGGTATGAGGTCTTTTCATAGAGGATCTTCTTCAAGATCTCTCGAGATACTTGCTCGACCCCCAAGGAGATCCACTAATGATTGAAGAGGCTATTCTAAGCCCACAACACCTAGATTGTCATTTGATCTGAACCAAGCAATCAGAAGAGAAGGTGGACATGGTAGACCATCTGGCATACGAGGCAACACAGGTCTTAACGACAACACCACCGTCATCCACGAGAGAAGGTAGGGGAAACATAATCTCCAATGAGGTGAGGCCTGTGCAAAGAGGGTGGAGGGCACTACTGGGCCACAGAACCAACCGAGGTGGAAGTTCAGCGATCAATGAAGGTGACATGGCTGGCCCTTCATGTCCACCATATGGACTTTAAGATCGTGAGACGATGAGGGATGAAAGATATACGTCGTCTTGCGTTGAAATAGATGTTGTTGCAGATGCCAATGTCAATAACTAGTGTTTCTTTTTTTTTCTTGTTGTAATTTTTTTTTCACCAATGTAACTTGTTCATGTAATGTGATGTATTGAATAATTATTTTGTTATTTATAATTTTTTTTCGCCCATGTTATTTTCACCAAGACATTGACCAATGCTTATTCACTAAATGTCAACCACGGTTACATGAAATCAACAAGGTTAGATCAACCACTCGGCCATGCACCAGTGTGAGGACATTGGGTACTAGTGTGACCCAAACCCTGACATATAATACACCATCTTCGTCTCTGTCGTTGTCCATCAGTTGAATCCATTCTGTTACTGTAACGAGTTGAATTTGGCCTTCCTACTCTATTGTGCTTTAAACTTGGGTCTAGAATGATCAATGGACCTAGAAATTGCGGCCACATCGATTTGTCACCGACCACCACAAATTCTTCGTCATAAGCGTTACAGAGGTTATCCATATTGTAGACGTTAAGCTCTCCAATCAAGACTGACACTATTACAACATGCAATGACAAGAACACATGGGAACTTATACCGTTGAAAAGCACTACAATCACAATACTTCGTCCTTAGATCAACCTTGTAATCGCTCCCTGACAATAAATTCTTGCATCGAAACAATTTATTCACTCTTGAAAAGCTAAAAACCTACATCCATAAGTGTGAATTTATTTGAGATTAAATAAGTGTATATCAAACATTACGATGAAATACTATAGTGCGATAGTTACCTGCATTGATCCAACTTTTGGAATCATTTCTTCGAGTATTTTTGAAAGATAATCAGAGAATTGATGTCTCACGTTTCTTCGAGCTTGCACACTCTTTCCACACTAAACAAACAATGCAGCCGTCTTTAAATACGTCTCTTGAACCAACGCCATTATCGAAAAATTGCAAGCCTCCAAGAACTTAGAGTTCATGGACTCGGTCAAGTTGGTTGTCATATGCGAACAACGACGCCCGCCATCGAATGCACAAATCCACTTTTCTCTTGGAATTGCATCTATCCAAGTTGCGTAATCTTTGTTGTGCTGGCATAGTCGCTCATATCGACGGTTATACTGCTCGATCGTGCTCGAATATCCTACCCATTGGTCAACAATGAAGTTGGAATGATATAAACAAGTAAATCACAATTCGTAAGTAGAACTAAAAGCGCAAACAAGTGTAACTTACCAATACCCCTGACTAGCTTTTCCATGTACTTGGCCTTGAAATGCCTGGCAAAATTTTGCGCGATGTGCCTAATGCAGTACAGGTGGTAGGCACAATCACCATCCGTTCATTGTATTGCTGACTTTATTGACACATGGTGATCAGATATCAGGCCAATTCCTCTTGGTACTCGAGGTAACACTTCGCGAACCCCAGATAAGAAAAAATGTCAGGCATCTGTTGTTTCACTCTCAACAATTGCAAAAGCAATAAGCAATATATTTTGGTCGTTGTCTTGTGTAAATGTCATTAATAAAACACCCTTGTATTGCCCATACAAGTGTATTCCATCAACCTGTATCATTGGTGCAGTAACTGAATGCCTTAATGCAAGGCCCAAAACTCTAAAACGCACGTCGAAAAATTTCAACGCATGTTTGCAATGATCCATCGGCATTGTAAGCATCGACAATATCCATTTCAACTGCGCATGAATCATAAAAATGCTTCAATGCAAGCAACCAGTACGGAAACTCATTGTACGATTCTTCCCAATTGTCATACACTTGTGCAATTGCCTTTTGTTTTGCTAGCCACGCCTTCCGGTATGAAGGCCAATATCTGTGGCGATCCATAACACTCGTCTGAATGGATTTTACGGCATCTTTGGCGTTGTCTGTATTTGAGCCAAAATCATGCCAGCGATGTGGTCAGAGGCCAACTTGGAGTGATCGCAAGTAAGTGTTGATGCAACACAGGTGTGTGGACCATTGAACTTGGTAACTTCCCAGAAGTAGTTGTTCCTTTTTAGTGTTGCCCTAATAAGCTATTGACATACATTGCCAAAATGTTTGCATTTGCAATAGTATGTTATCGGCTTTGTCTCCTTGACCTTATAATCTGTTCTCGTACGCATGTAATGGTCTGCAACAACAACTTTGACTGCAACTTTGACAACAACAATCCTTTGTAGAGATCATCCGTTGTACCGTAATCATTTCTCATGTCTCCAAGCTCCGTTCCACACATACCGTCAGCATTGAAGGTGCGTAGGAAAGGCGGTGGACTGTGTGATTGTTCATCGCTTTCGTTATCTGTAATTTTTAATAAACACAATCACAAAAATTAATTATACAATAATTTCAATAACCAAGCAATTTTAATAACATCTTAAAATTTAACTCTTACAAATAGCAATAGAGATTTCTTTTTAAAAAAAATTATAACCCTAAAATTAATTACACAATTATAAATCCCAAATTAATTACACAATTATAAATCTAAAATTAATTCTACGAATATAAATCTAAATTTATTATTTTCATAAACACAGTAATTAATACTTGAGCCCAATAATATGAATAATTAAATAAAAATTAACTCATCTATATTTCATTGCCAAATTTCTTATTACCTAACAAAGATTTTTTTTTCCTGATATGCAAGAACGTCTATACGAGGCGAGCGTAGAACATACTTTTCTATCTCTGTTAATTTTAAATTAATTATTATCATAAAAAATAAATAATCTACAGTACCTGAATCGTCGTCAGTTTCATTGTTTTCTGACATATCACTTTCATGCTCACTCTAACTGCGATCGTCATCTTCGTCCGCAAACGTCTCATCGTTTGATAATAAAGGTGGTGCAACGTTATCCTAGTTTATTGGACTTGAACTCGGACCACATTCATCATCAACATCAGGAACAACCTCTCAAAGTTAACAAACAATTCAATGTCACTGAGACTTGTCTTATAAGTCTTCTATAAACAAAACATTTGTTGCACCTGAAGATCATTCGATATTGTGACAAGATAATATTTAACAACTCCATTAATAAAAGACAGCTCTATATCTAATTCTCTTAACTCTCCTATTGAAATCAAAACAAATTGCACAATGCAAATCTGAGAACGACATAGACGACCAAAGAACAACAAACTCTGCATCATTCTTACTAACGAACTCAACTCCTTCAACACTAGATTTTTTTTACCAAACCATTGTAATAAATAAAAGTCGCAATACCTCTCCTACTCATTTTTTTCCCTTACAAATATAAAATAAATTTGACATTGCAAAAAAATATAGAATTAGAGAAGAGTAAGAAGAGAACAAGAACAGAACTGGAAGATTAAGAAGAGAAGAGTGTTGAGAAGAAGATTAAGATTAGAGTATTTATAGGACTTCAACACACTGCCACACTTTTTTTAAAAGAAAACCTGATAGGCTTGTCGATTTTAGTACCATCAATTTTTTTTTAAAAAAAAAAACTTGAAATTGACACTTGGCTACCAATTTCAAGAACCCAAAACCATATATTCGTAACTTTTATTTCTAACCCATATTATAGTGTTTAACAATCCTAGAAACCCTAAAAAGTCTTAAGCCCAATAATTTAGGTGGTTGTACGGAAGGGGAGAGGAAGCAATGAGAATCACGAGTGTATCTTGTTGGGCATGAGAAATTATTACAGGAATGTTTCTACTTACATACATTTATATTATTACTTTGTTTTTTTTATTTATTGCTACAAATGAAAGAAACTTGTTATTTCTTCCTTATGAAGTAGTGGAAAAGAATTAAGGAAAAGAATTAAACAGATAAGGTGATAGTAATTAATGACGCATGATCAACCCCTAAAAAGGGGTTGGGTCAAAGGGGGCAAAATTTTCATCTGCAGAATTATTATTGTACATATTCTTCTAGAGGATCTCATTTGCTCACGTGGAGCTTCTCACTGTTATATCAAATCGTTTGGGCAAAGGAACTAGAAAAAATAAAATACAAAAAATGCAACGGTGCTCAAAAAGAATTTCCATATTCTGAACCCTAATCTACACCAAATGATAATATACAAGCAAGTGGCCAGACTTGATATTTTCAACCCTAATCAATCTTACAGCAAATGACGAACATTGCTGTTGCGTCCTTGAGCTGTGTTCACACGTGTTTGATTTCTGTTTGTCTGCTATGAGGGCTGCATCTGATCTCGCCGTAGAGCCTGCTGGAGCTGAATGACCTGTTGCTGCTGCCCCGGTGGCAGCAAGCTCAGCTGCTCCGGTGTTAGATTCAATACTTGTTGCAGTAGATCAGACTCCACATCAGGTGGAAGCTGGGGCTGAGCAGCAAAGGAAACAAGAAGAATGATATCATACCATATTTGGAATCATAGGCTAAGTTGCTAAAACAAGATATCTAACACTTTCTTGTTATACTAGCTATGCACAAAATCCCATCATCTACTATGTAAATCATTTACTGTCATTTCTCTCATCTATGAATTACCTGAGAAGATTGTGGCTCAGAGTATGGCACTTCTGCTTTAGGAGCTGCGTGTACAGGCGGCAATGAGCTACTTCCAAGAACATGGGACGATCCATTGGTCACAGGCACGTTAGCAGTCCTGCCCACAGAAACAGATGTGCTCCTTCCTTCATCCAATTTCATGAGCTTCGAGGGGCGAGTAAAAGAATCTGAAGAATCATGAGCCATATTTGTTTTCTCAACTCCCAGAGGTGGCATGTTTGAATGTGTATTACTACTTCTCTTGCCCCAATTTAAATCATCAAAAGCTTTAGTGGATCTATCACCTTCCTTGCTAATTAAGTGAGAAATACCTGACGATGCGGAGGGGCCAGGCTGTTTTAATAAATTAAGTTAGATACTTTCATTTGTAAAATATAACTATATCAAGAAAATAAAAGTTGCAGCCAAAGCAGAATGAAGAACAATAAAAAAAGCAGCTTCTACACTCTATCTGCTCCACAGCACACAAATAGAAAGCATAGCCAAATATACTCAAGCAAGAACTTCATTGAAATTTCTATGTAAGGAAAATAAAATAGTTGAACATAGCAACAAAGAGTAGGCAGGAGGTGCTTTGGTGATTTTCTTCTTCATTAACCACCTATTTTTTTATAAAATAAAACGTAAAAATGGATAGCGATTTTAGACTCCTTTCAATTGTTTCACTTTTTAATCCACAACAATTCCATTGGTAATACCTTTTAGAGGGTTAAAGCTCTCTCAAAGGTTAAGCATTTTATTTGAATGGTGATAATTTAATAAGATTGATACTAATGGCCAGCTGCATGTAGGTCACATCAGGCATTGTATCCAGATGTCTGTTGTGTTGCAATATTTCAGTGTTGCTAATCATTCACTTTCTACACTTTATGTAGGTCACATTAGGCCTTGGCATGGTACAATCTACACACAAATTTCATAACCATAACTAGAGTGATTTCAGGACTATGAAGGATAAATATTCTCGTCTGCAACTTACTCCCTCCAATCCATTTTAAGTGCATTTTGGCTAAATGCACGTGTTAAGAAATCTAAAATAACGAGAGATTTAAATAGTAAGTTTACTAAAGTGCCCTTATTTAATTTGGTTAAAGTGTTTCTGATAGGTACCCAAACCCCTGGAGAGCCCATCCCCAAAAGCTAGCTGTTAGGGAGGGAGAGCCAAGAGCTTAAATACCCCATCAAGCAGCCCATACTACCCGATGTGGGACTTTGCCCATACAAAGTCCCTATCAGTTTCACAATGAAGAGAGAGATAACGATAGCATTGAAAAGTTACTAGTTTTAAGACTAATAAATTAGGGGTACAATTGTAAACATAACCATAAATTTTGCCTTGAGAAGTGAAATGACAGATAATTTGGACTAAAGAAAATTGGTTAAAGTGATGGTTAAAATGGACCGGAGGGAGTGTATGGGATAAAGTGACATATTGGGCATCCTTATGGTGCTCAACTATTGTACTAAATAGACAATTTCTTCTTTGACAGATATGCAGTGGGAATGGAAAGCTTTACATATGTTTTTCTCCTATTAGATGGCTTTCGTATTCTCTCTTAAGCTATGCTACAGATATATAGTTACTTTCTCTAACACATTCCTATGTCAAAATAAAAATAACATAATGCATACTGCACAGAGCAGGAACAATTTTCCAAAGGAAAGAAAGGTGGAGCAAATTAGCCAAACCAGCAAAAAAATGTTCATACTTTCGGCCAATGCAACATACAAAGACAATCACAAAAAAAATTTTGGCACCTGAAAGTTTGCATCTGGACGAACCATCTGACTATTATGTCCTAAAGTTGAGCTTGCACCAAGTGCTGAATGCTGTAGCAAAGAGGCATTCATTTGCTGGTTCAGAGCATTTGATGAAGGCTGAATTGGAGGCCTCACAGACAAATTACCCAAAGGCTGGGGTCGCACTGAAGGAGGCATTAAGTTTGACTTCCCTGACAATGATCCGAGCTGTCCCACATGGTTGATTGAATGTTGTTGAAGTGGCATTCGAGGCTGCATTGGAGGCCTTGGATGCGTAGTTAATTGATTAGGAACCAAAGGATTATGAGGCATGATGCTGGCTTGACCTTCTTGAACATAGGGTGTCAAACCAGACTGCAGCTTGCTCTGCTGTCCATGATGGGGTAGGCCAGACAGAGTCTGAACCGATGTTGGCTGACCTAGCTGGCCTTCATTTACGGAAGATTGTGAGGTCTGATCTGAAACCATTCTAAGGTTTGGCATTTGTAACTGCAAAGAGTTTACAAAAAAGAAAGGTAAAGTTGACGGAGAGAGTTGTAAAATCTAGAACGAATATATGTAAAGGACAAAGGATCATCTTACTCTGGTATAAACTTGGTATTAACTTAATATTAAATATCCTTTGATAGTTGATAATTGTTTATGGTTATTAGCTAAGTTTTTTCTTTTATGGGTATTGGCTCCATAAGTTTGTTACATTAGTTAATGATAAGATGTTATGTTTTCAGTCCAAGGGGTATCTTACTATTTTTATAATTAGGTATTTAAGCATCTCCATGAATAACCTTTTATGCCCTTTTCCTTACGTAGTTTCTTTTATCTGAGCTTTTATTTACTGTATTGCTGCTGGGTAGTTATTAAACTTGGTCCTCAAGTTTTGGGCTAATTTTCCCAAAGTTTTGTTTGGCTGGTACCATACAAGTGATTAATACAGCTATCAAGGAAATGATTAGTGAAAAGGCTAACTATGAAGGTGTGCTAGGTGTGTCTCAGATGTACCCAAGTGTGAACTGTGAAGCTAAGATAAACTACTTCCCAACTTCTATTCCTTTTTGTCACTCTATACAACCTACCGAGACTCACTCTTCTTCACAGAAAGTATGAAAACACATTATAACAAAATAGTAATTGATTATTGCTTCAAACTGTCCTAGACCACGCAAACCCTAATCTGCAAACTCACAGGTTCTGTTCACATATTTTGAAGTTGAAGTCCTGAATGACAAAGATTTCACATAAAAAATAAATGGAAAACACAAGTAAAAAAGGTAGTGAAAGTAACCACTTGGGATGTCACCATTCCTAGCATTATCTGAGCCTGCAAATACAAAAAATTAAGCACATAATGACATATGATAAAGAAAGCATATGAATCATTAATTTCCATCAAGATCTACATCCAATGACACTAAACCATATATTTGGAGGAGATGATCAGCAAAAAAAAATTCTCCAAAGGTTATATTATCAAGAAATATTGTTCATCTAGACATTATCAACAAAACGTAACTTTGACAAAGAGAGATCAGCTATGCTTTGATTTGTCATAACGAACACCCACACCAAATTGAAAGATTAAAAATGGCATCCCATACAACGGAAAGTACAAAGCAAAGAAAGAAAAATTCACTTAGTAAAAAAAAAAAAAAGGTCTCCAATCCCTTTGCATATATGCCAAAATGCAAAACAAAACTCATCCCCCCAAAGAATCCATAGCAAAAGTTCACACAAAAAAAAAAGGAACAAAACAACCCATATCCTATTAAAAGTTGTGTGGGCAACGAATCTTTGGTGGAAGATTCTCGCAATACATTAAACAAGAAAAAGGGCATCTACATCATACAAGCACATAAGAATAGAGACAACTTCGTTATCAAAGAATGCTTAAAGGAATATATAAGGGAGTAAAGTCCATACCTGGAAAAGAGCCTTAGGCAACTGTGGCCTTGAAAGCAACAGCTGCCGAGCCAGATCCTTGTTCTGTGTAGCCATTGCCTGATCATCACAAGAACAAATAAATAAAGAAAAGTGCGAGTTATCCAGGAATGTGAAGGTGGCTTTAGCCAATAATTACCTTGAGCTCAGAGAGAATCGCAGTCAGCTGACTCCTTGACATTCTGGCCAGATGCAGAGTTAAAGGATCGTGTGCCAATGCTGACTGACTCTGCAAACTATTTTGACCAGACTGGACACCAAACTGAGGACCACCTAAAGCTGCTGTCATGACAGATGCAGCTGTAATAGCAATATGAAGACCAATAGGCAGGTGATGAGCAGCATCACCATGGACAGCTGTGCTGCCTACTTGTTTCTGAGGGTCTGTAATACATGAAGGAGAAAATGAAAACACAGGACAAAACAACAATGCAGGATTATATGTGTGAGTACTTATCACGAGACATAAGAATAGAGAGGGCATAGAGAACCAACCAACATTCGCTGTTAGTCCGGGCCCACCACGACCCTGCAGTAAAAAAGAATAATCATTTTAATCAGTGATGGAACTGAAATCAACCACATGATCCCTCCATAGACATACAGAGAAGAAGAGGTGGGTGGGCGCACAACCAGATATCTCACTTGGTAGTCAAAACCCATAAGAATCTTTGAATTAAGAAATCATAAACAAAACTCATAGCAAAAACCAAACAGCTTCTGCATCAGTATTAAGCATGAATCAAATACCAACAGTAACATGATGTAAGATTTCAATTTACTAAATCTAGTAAATCAGTCTGCTCATTCAGTAGCCGGGAGATAATCTAAATTATCACATTTTGGTAGATATTAACTAGAGGAGATAAAATGCCAAGAAGATTTTAAGAGGGAGGAAGAGAGAGATGTAGCCAGAATGACTAATTATCTTAAACTCAAGGAACTGATAGAAAGACTCATTTACACTTTTGGTCTCAAATTGATCAATCATTATGGCTTTAAAAAAAAAAAGTTAGACATGAAAAATAAATTGATAGAAGAAGAATTTTATTTAGATGAAGAGAAAGAAATACAAAGAGAGAGGAGAATAAAGAAGCCTCCTAAACCAAAAAGCAGGACAAAAAACAGACATGAAAGAGGAAGAGATTAATTTAACAAAGCTTTCCAATCCCTCATTCTACCTAGAGAAACCCCTTAATAGAGTGTTAGAAGAATTCGGACTTAAGCCTCTGTTCATGCTATGGTATCCACTACACTTGCTTTAAAGAATCCATAGCAAAGATTTCGGCAAAATAGGATGTTATTTATCATACCTGTTCTCTATTTCTGTCATTCCCTTTATCATTTTCAGCAAAATCAACACGCAATTGCCGCCCATTAATTTCATAACCCTGAAGATTTCGACGAGCACTTAAAGCCGTCTCTTCATCCTTATACTCACAGAACCCATAACCTTTTGGTTTCCCGGTTTCTCTGTCGATAACTAACCTGTGGATAGCAGAAGATGAAAATACTTCAAACAAGTAAATCAGTACTGAAAAAAAGAAGCAAAAAACCGAGAAACCTGACTAAAAGAAATCCCAAAATGATACTCATCCCCTAGTACAGACACATAAAACTATTGGGCAATTTTGAAAAGAATAAATCAAATCCATGTGAGTTCCAAAGTAAAAAAAGGAGCCAAACTAGATATTGTACCAAACCAATTCCCTCTAATTGCAGAATGGAAAGAAAACTTGGAATTATAGGAATAGAGAAAACCTAACAAGAATCCTTATATGATAACAAGAGGTTCAGCTCAAGGAGATACCTGAATGATACTACAGGGCCAACCTCCTGGCAGATTTCAATAAGCTGTTCCTCTGTGGCATCATACGGTATATTGCCAACTACACAGCAGAATCACAACAATTGTCAAAAACCCCATCAACACGGGCTCATAAATTCCACTAATTTCTATAATCTGATTGAAATCAAGAACATCCAACATTGCAACAAACACGGAGGGAAAAAAGGGGATAAAAATTTTAATATTTTGAATAATTTCCATTACCACCCAATATTTCTCAGCTCCCAAGCAACAACACTATACAACCGAAAAGTTACGAAAGGCCAAACAACAAGTAAATAGATATATATATATATATATAGAGAGAGAGAGGGTGGGGGGAGGGGGTAACCGAAAACGCAGCGATGCTGGGAGGAGGCCATGGAATCAAGAGGAGGAGAAGAAGAAGGTGAAGCGCTGCTCCATCTTCTTCCTCTTCAGAAGCATGCTTTGTTCGCCAAGAGAGGGAGAGAAGAGAGAGAGAGAGAGAGAGAGAAAACTGTGCAGCTGCTGCGTTTGGATCTCCTTCTTCTGAGTTTGGCAGTAATAATAACAAATACAGACACAGTTAACGCTGCGTTGCCCACTCTTCTTATATTAGTAATGGATGGATTGGATTGTATTGGACTATTGGAATTTAGTACCAAAGTTTTTCTTTTAATTAGTGGGTTTTGTACCAAGTGATGATGAAGTACTAAATGTTACCATAAAAAGGAAATAATCAATCACCTAAGAGTTGGATATAAAAGTAGAAAAAGTTATAAAAGTAGAAAAAAATAGATCTTTTTTTAAATTCGTCTCTCTAAAATTTCAAGCCGATTAAATTAGTTCGTTTACATGTTTTTTCTTTCTTAATAAGGCCTTATTCAAATTCAAAATCACACGTTTATTCATTATTTAAGGTGACTAATGAAGACACCTATTTTGACATTGATGGATAAAGAGTCACAATTAAATTTGTCGTACTCACCAAACTAATCACTCTAACAGACAAGATAGTAAAACCGAATGTCTAAATTAAATGTTATACTCCATCCCACAGACTTAAATACATGAACTATGCAATATGTCTCCTTCACTCCATCTTAATTTTTGAGATAAAGATGAATGTCATTTAAGTTATTAACTCTTAACATTTATTAACTAATACATTTAAATAGTGTGAGTACGCTTTGTTGAGCCTTATGCGTGCATACTTTTATAATTTGTTCTCACAAAAACTTTTTTTTTTTAATTTTCGTTATTCCTTGTTTACTGAAATGCAGTCAATTGAATTTCACTGTCAATCAATTGAAATTTAAAAATTAAACTATTAGAGTTCTTTTGGCTCAAGCTAAAAGGTAATTTATAGCATTAATTTTATCAAAAAAACGAACATGAGTCCTTACATTTATCGCAATGCTGAATCAACAATTAGACCGTGAGATCAACTATAATTTTTTAGCATATTTACTTTATATACACTTTAAACTCATCTTCAATAAAAGAATAAATTTCTCTCATCAAAAAGAGTATCATAAAAAAAAATTTGTAATTTTTTAAAATTTAGTGAATATTATATATTCGTGAATTTTGAAGGATAAAGTGAGGGAATTTTGATCTTCTAAAGTGAGAAACTTATTTTAAAGGATAAAGTGAGGGGTTTCACCTTTGATCAATGAAATGTAAATGAATCTTATTTCTTACTTTGTTGATCCAATTGGTGAAAACCCTCCCTCACTTTACCCTTCCTCACTTTTCCTCACTTCACGGGATCCTTGTATTCTCCTGCCGGGCGAATTTGCACCGAAAATTGCTTCAGGCATGATCTTAATTACTGAATGCGTTTATCTATGAAATTGAAGCTTCCTCATGAAGTTCAAATGCCGAACATGCAGTCCTGCTTGGGGCATGATTCACGCGAGTCATTTGTTTCACTGAAAGGAAGCTTGAACAAGATTACTGTTTGATCAATCTAAATAAGAATAAAACAGGAATAGGTATCCTGTGTTATATATGGTACAGCCAAATGATTATCAATCTTAACATACTACTGGTTTCTGTTCAAGTAAAAAATCTCAACAATGGACACTAAAACATAGAAGATAAGAAAAGCGTTTCTTACTTCAGACGAATTCAATTCTCTATGATTGAATGGCTGCCTACTTGTCTAGTTAAACGTGAAAACACTAGTGCGTTGTGTAGCATTCAATTAACAGCAGAATATACAGCTCTGATCATTTCCCTGCTTTCCAATAGCATTGTGACCCAATATTGATAAATGCAGCGTAGTCATCATAGATATTAGGGTGGAAGGTGCTCAACATCCATTGAAGGGAAACTAGATTCCGATGATCTCATCCCTCTAAGTAAACTCTTGGCTGTTTCTCTCTCCTGCAAGATAGATTTAAATCGTTAAAAATGATTAGGTTAAGACTGGCTTTGTTTCATATTGATAATTTTGTTGAATAATTTAGACTCACCGGGCCAGAATAATCCAGAAGACGTGTGCAATAAACCTCTCCTTCTTCAAATCTTTCCCGTAGTTTGTAATACCTTGCAAGATAGAGCAAGGCTTCAACCATGTTAGGTCCTTCCCTCTCTTCAGATTCCATCCTCTCTAAATCCTTCTTGTAGTAAAATGCTGCCTCCTCAGGGCGTCCCAGCTCAGCATTTAGCTTTGCTAGCTGGTGCAGAGCAATTGCTTCCCTGTCATTACAATTTGCTGCTCTTTTGTAACACTTAATTGCCTCCTCATGCATGCGAAGTTGTTCAGTTTCGTAACATTGAGCCATTGCAATCCACAGCCGAGAATCATTTGGCTGCAAGAACACAGATTTTTGGAAGTAATGAAGAGCGTAGAAAGGCATATTCATCATCTCATATGCTTGTCCCAGTCCATACCAGGCACGATAATCACACGGGTCTATGTCTACAGCCCGC
Organism: Nissolia schottii; assembly: GCA_003254905.1. Taxonomy (NCBI): domain Eukaryota; kingdom Viridiplantae; phylum Streptophyta; class Magnoliopsida; order Fabales; family Fabaceae; genus Nissolia; species Nissolia schottii. The sequence goes on along the minus strand of QANU01115364.1, from coordinate 631,361 downwards.
CGATATGCATCCACTGCAGCAGGAGTGTTTTTCATCTCAACAAACTCATGACCCATAAGTGTCCAAGCAGATAAATAATTTTTGTTCAATTTGAGAGCTCTCCTAAAATACACAACTGATTTTTCATGCTGTCCCTTTAAACTGTAATAATTCCCAATGATACAACAAGATTCGGGTCTGTATTTATCAGTCATGAATACTCTGTGGGCAAGGTAACTTAAAGCAGAGAAGCACTCCTTAGCATAAAGCACATTGGAGTACATGTCCATGTCTTCCACCCTGTAAGGATCATTCCTCAGAAGTTCTTCAAATATAGCTTCAACTTGATCAAATTCCCTCAAACTGTACTGGGCTTTAGCAATTTGAGCCTGTATGTAATTACTATAACCAAAGGTTCCTAGCAGATATTCATATTTTGACAGAGATTCATTCTGCATCCTTAATTCTTGGTAAGCATTGGCAAGGAAGAAATCCTTCATCCAATGACTATTGAGATTAAGACTGTTCAAGATATCAATAGTATTGCACAAAGATTTCAGCTCTGTCCAAGCATTCCAGTTCCAAGGGTAGCTATTCACAGATTCCACAAGAACTGTACGTGCCAGATTCTCACTGCCCTTCTGTTTGAGTACAAGGCCATATAAGTACAAACCAAAGGGGTCAATTGTGCTATTCTTGCGAAGTGTTGACAACTCCCTCTCCAAAGAAACCAATTCACGATTCACAACATCACTTTTGCCCAGAGGTCCCTCAAGTTCTATCATCTCTTCATCTTTACGCTTTTCTCCTGCCTACAGAAGACATGGGTAAAGACATACTGAGTAATTCCAAAAATATTATCAGTTTTTTCAAATTAACAGTATGTACATGAATTTATAAGATAAATTTGCATTCCATCAAAACAGTTGTTTATGTTAGGAACTAGGTAAAATTAATCATACTTCTCTTTTGGTTCTGAGGAGGGGCTTAAGCCACTAAACAAGAACCGTTCTCAAAGAGAAACCCCAACCAAGTCATCACACACCAAACGACCACACCCAAGGTAGAAAAAACATGCAAACCTAGACTCACACTATGAGCATGCCCAGCAAGGAAATCTGTAACGCAATTCCCTTCCCTAAAAACGTGAAGCACTCTAACCTGCCAGCTTCTTCCCAAGAGGTCTCGAATATGAGCAACCAATTGAACTAACAGGATGGGACTCAATAACCCCTTTCTAGACCAACTGCATTGGGACTTTTGAATCAGCCTTCAACTCTATAGAGAACTTGTGCTCATAAATATGAGCAACCAATGAACTAACAGGATGGGACTCAAGAACCCCTTTCTAGACCAACTGCACTGCAACTTTTGAGTCAGCTTTCAACTCTATAGAGGAGAACTTGTGCTCCAAAGCCATTTCCAATGTTGGTAGCATTCCCCAGAGCTCTGCAACCAAAATGGAGGAAGAACCAAGGTTTTCAGCAAACCCCACTACCCAAGCTCCTGAGGAGTCACAGAAGACACCCGCACGACCAGCATTAGTCCCATCTAGCTTGACTGAACAATCAACATTACATTTGATACAACCAATATCAGGGAGCATCCAACCCACAGCAACCTGATGGTATCTGTATCTAACATTAATAACATTTAACAATGTGCAATGCATTATGTTTTATTTACCATTCACTTGAGGGAATTGAAGCAGCAGTATAGGACCAACAGTTTCTGCCTATTAATAAGTCTATAGCACAATTAGAAGAGGAATTGAATGAAGAAACAGTAAGTGCTAGGGAAGTTTCTCTTCAAAATGGGGTTCAGGTCAGTGTCTAAAAGGAAAAACCTGAAGTCGGTTCACAAAGCAGAAAGTAATTTACATGAAAAATAGATCAGTAACAAATTGAGACTATTGATTTTGGCACTTAATTCAGATTCACATACCAGTAGCTAACTTGACAATTTTTCTGTGCCAAACAAGATTGGTTAAAAATAAGATTAAAAGACACTTTGTTCTTGAACATGCAGATGAATGATTAAGCTCTCATTCTTTCTAGTTATAATGACTGATTTCGACAAAAAACTATTGCGGCTGTATTCATTATTCCAAGAGTAATTGTTAAAAAGATTTAATGTGAATACACTGACAATGTAAGAGAGGTTTACACTGTCGTCACTTCAATATATTAACATGTAAGCGAATACAGTTGAGTGTCACACTCACTACTTGAAAGGTCATGCAACTAAAAGAAAGTGATTTGATGACTATGGAAAGATCTTTTACACTTTCGGTGCATCAAAATTAAACTCTTGTTAAATGCTTATTATAATGATACCAAATCTCAGAGGTTAATTTCTATCATATCCTTTCCCTAAATTCAAATTCGCCATGGGCTTTTTATAGATATATAAATTGGATTAAATATTCAAATAGATACTGCATACTGACATTGTGAAAGAGGCACATTCCAAAATGCAAATCAAGCAAGCAGGGAGTGAGGGAACATGACCGAGTCACTGACCAGATAAAGAGCATAACAGCGCAAGAACACCGACTTCCTTCCGTTCTGATCACGAAGCACGTGCGCGGCTCTCTTGTACTCGCGGCAATCGAAGTAAGCCTTGGCCAGAAGGTAGAAATCGCCGTCGACAAGCTCGTCCTCCTCCATTACCGGCGTGGCGACGTAGGAGACGCCGGCGATGGGAGTCGACACGATCTCGTGGGTACGGTACTTGCGGCGGATGCTGGAGCTGCCGCGCTGGAAACGGGTGTTGGAGGGAGTGAACTTCGCCGGGTCTTGCTCGATACCCACCAACTGTTCCGCCGCCCTGGAACGCAATGCACAGAAGATTCAATTAAAACGGTGCCGTTTCATTTTTGATTTTAGGGTTTTTGGGTGGGTTGCAGCAACGTACCATTTGGAAGCAGAGTAGAGACATCGATCGGTGAGTTGACGGATCGCGATGCGAAGTTCGGTTCTGCAACTCTCTTTGGAGTTCATGTCGGTCGATACAGTGCAGTCTGCAGTGTGGTTCCACCCGCGCCCGCTGGTTTTTTTTTTTTGAAATTGCTCTCTGCCTTTTTCCCTATCTCTCTCTTGGGCGCAGGTACGCTCCAATTTTACGAGACTCAGTTAGCAATTCTTTTATTATTAGTTCAAATTTAAAGATTAAAGATTATATAAACAATGAATTTATTAATTAATAATATATATATATATATAAATTATACTAGTAATATATCAAAATTTTATTTTTAATTTATCATTTGTGTAAAAGAAATTATGCTTATAAGCAAGTATGTATTGACAAGTGTCAACATACTTGATGAGTTTGATGCTTTGTATAAATTTTAACCAATTAAATAAACGAGTTTAATTGTGGTATATTATTATATAAAAAATAATTTTCACCAATATTCAATTATATTTTGTCACACTAACAAAAAAAAGTAGTTAACATTTATCTACCAAAATAGTCCTTCCATAATTACATTGATAACAGTAACTAAATTCATGTGTATGAGATTGTGAAACCATATTAAGCATTTTTGGAAACTAATAGTTAATTGACAGGGATTTTAACAAAAATAATACATGTACACCTAATTTTTTACACTCGTACATGCACCATTAATATGCACAAACTTTATTCTCATGAGTGCACAAACATTACAAACTTACAGATGATATTCTCAATTTTACTTAATTAAGTGCACAAACATTACAGACATTAAAATACAAACTTTATGTATATAAGTATAAGGTGTATGTATGGTGTATATTTTTTAGTGTATGTGTAGCAGGACTCTGATTTTAATCCTCTAATGTTAGAAGAGAGTATAGTAAAAGAGTTTTATCCTTAAATTAATAAAGTGAGAAGTGTAACTCATTTACACTTTATTGATCAAAGGTAAAAAATCGTCATTTTAGATGATTTTTGTCCAATTGATAATATAAAATATGTTATATTCATTGCATACCATACTTTACTACTAGTTTTAATAGCAACCTGAGGTCCTATTCTATCACTTTTGTTGAATTCTAAGGCGCCTTTATTGGTTTCTCCCAAGCAGCCCAACAAGTTTTTCAACAGGAAATTTTTGAATTAGATTTTAAAGTTGCGGTGAACATGCTACTATTAATGCGGATTGGAGCATCCATATCTACAACGTCCATAGAGAAACTAACTCTTGTGCAGATTGTTTAGCAAAGTATGCCCATGAGTTGTTTCTGTGATTTCATAATTTTGTTTCGGATTTTTTGTGTCTATTATTTTGCTCATTGATACCCTAATTCTCCACATGGGATTGTAATGTTTTATTCCCGTGGCTAATAAAAAAAATGTTTAATCATTAAAATGATAAAAAAAAAAAAACAAAAAGCTTTATAAAGAAATTACATTATTAAAATCAAGCATTTTAAACAATACTGGTAGGTAGGAGAAGCCACAATCAATCTTGTAATCTAAAAGTAATATACCGATCAAATAATAATACCTTTTTATTAGACAATAATAATACTTTTGCTACAACATAAGAATGTTCGTTTGTTAGATTATACTCATAATATTACATAAGAAAAGCTAAATAGGACTTTGTTTTTGGTAACTCCGACAAATGACACGAAATAAAACTACCTTACCACCTAAAAATGGAGAAGACCAAAAACATATCTCAAATTTGGTGGACTTATAAGCAGTCCTTGAACTTGAAGTCATTAATCGACAATTCCACATCAAGCGAGCATTTGTTTGAGCTTCAAACTAACCAGTTCTTCATTGACGAACACGATTACTCTCTCATTCGGATACAGTATCATGTATGAAGAAGAACCCTTGATGCTCTGTCTGGATGAAATACGAACGAGTATCAACTCTATATTATACTAGTATTTTAGGAATCAGACTTTAATTATTTATATCATTGAGTTTTTCATAAAGTAATCCATCAATCCAGTTTTTTTTTTCTATTAAAAGTTCTTATAGAAGTATGAAGTTTATAGATTGTTATAAACTAAGGATAATAGATAGCTCATTGAATTATTATATTTTAACATGTACTATGTTCTTAAATAAAAATTAATTACTAATTGATAAAATCTTAATATAGCATACAGCAACATTATATGATGAATCATTAAAGTTTCTCTTACTAAAAAATGGGATTTTCTCTTGTCAATTATTCAATGGCTTACGTAGAAAGTCAGTGGATTTTTTAATATATTGGATTGCTCACATGGTTTCGTAAGGACTAAGCATTCAAATTTATCCATTTTATTTTCAACATCAATTAAATTTATATCCAAATTATTAAAATGGTTATCTTAATTTTTGAAGTCGTCAAAAATTCGTCAAATTAACTATGAGATGGACTAATTTCATTAATATAATAAGATTAAGAGACAACTTTTACAACTCCAAAAACTATTAGCATTTTCATAAATTGAAGAACTAATTACGACTGTAAGAACTAATTTGAAGGTGTGCTCGTTTCTTAAGAGCATAGAAACCAAACCAAAATATTTCATATTGACCCACAAATAACCAAGATTTTATTAGATATACGATATTTACACACCAACTAATGCTCATGAGCTATCACGTCAAACATAGTGAAATGGTACAATATTCTTAATTATTATTGTTAAATAAAACTAATATTTTAACAAATCAAACCGGTTCATTTATTTAAACCCATTAAGCCATAAATCAATCACTTTTTCAATTCGATCATACTTTAATTCGAATTTAACTAATTAAACCAGTTAAATCACAATCTGAAAACTAATAAATTGAATTTCCAACATAAACTCGGAGAACTTCTTTCCTAACCACAAATCTAACCCAACATCTTTAAACACTCATAATAAAAGTGGCCATAGCTAACTTTATTTAACAATCACTCATTCATGGTCCCATCAACGCCTAATAATGACAAACAAATTTTAAGCACCGATAATAACAACACGGGTAAAAAGGTTTCCTACAATTAGTATCCATATAATAATACATCATGAATTGAAATTATAACCCTACAATGACGTTCCTTTGATGTACAATTTACATTTTCTTGCAAGTTGGTAATTTTTTTCACTTGGAGCTACCGACATGCAAATGATAGGGTAAGTTTAAAATACTTCCACCCCTATGCGATCAAATCATCCTCCAGTTTTTGGGGGGAGTATCCATTCATTACTTAGTAGTACTTGCACAGACACTAGAAATTGAGGACAACACACATCTTTATATATTTATTCACAAAGTACTAACAACAAAAATATAATGCTCTAAATTAGTACAAATGTCACACAACTTTCAAAAAAAAAAATGACCTCACCATGCACAATCAAAAAAGGAAAATGAATAAACAAAATAAAAAGTCCTTTAGAATCAACGAGCTAAAATACTTCAAGGAACCGATCTGCCCTGCAAATACCTGTCCCTTCCCTTGATTTTGACTCCTAATCTCACTTTGAGTTCAATGGTCACAAAGAATAAAACATATATTTTTATTTTTGGATTATGTTAGGACAATACTATTTCAGTCATTCTGGGGAGATCCCACACAATATATATATATAGCATAATAGCAGCAAAACTTGCGGATGTACATACTCAAGGAGAGATGCATCTCCCTAATAATCTTACTGTTCCAATAGAAATCCACAAGAAAGCACATAAAGCAATAAGAATAGGCAAGAAAAGGAATGAAACCCCCTTTCTGTCTGCTCTCTTCATAGTTGGAGTGTCTTTACCTGCGGCGACGCTCGTATGCTTCATATTAATCTTCACCCGGCTGAAGCTAGACATTCGATTCAAAGCCCGGTTCACTAAAGCATTTTCAGCAGCTGACGCAGGACTGGTAGGTATTGACTCAACGAAGGACCAGAGAGCAGATGAGAATCGACTTGTAGCAACATCTTCCACTGTTCTACTTTGATTTTCATTGCCTTCAGTAGGAAAGCTGGCAGAACCATATACAGCACCTAAACATGACCAGAAACTAGCACATATTAGAGATAGCCTAGGACCTATATTTTTTAGTTTTTACACAAGAGCTTCTTGAAACTAGCTCAAGTTTCATTATCCCAGCGGGAATATATAGTCAGAAATCTTAGTTTTAGTTTGTAAGGCTCCCACAGATGGAACAAAATATAGACTCCTAAAAGGTTTCTGCCACGCATAAGCTGGCATGGCAACCAGGAGCAGTTAACTGTGAAGAGCTCAGCACAAATTAGATGTGAAGCTTGCATCTCCATCCAAATCAAAGACATTTAAATCATTATTTGGCAGTTGAGCAACACTGCATCTTGTACTGATGTGTATACCTTGGTTTGGTGTAGAGAAAGAACCATCAAAGCCTTCAGCTGGACTCGGGGAGCTTCTTTCACCTTGCATCCAGAATTCATCGCCACTTTGATTAACATCCTCTGGATGGGGCAACAAGTGATAATTTTGATTTTCAATGCTGCTGCCAAAAACATTATTCGTATATGCATGTGGAATGGTTTCCTGATCAATTGGTTCCAAGTCACAAAGAAACATCTCTGCATCTAGGAACATATCAAGTTCACTCAACCCATCTTCAAATTGCCGATTCTCCACAGGCATTTCCGCATTTGACAAGGTAGGTTCAGAACCATTGAGATCGTTAATTTCCAAGAAGTCACCCTCCGGAATGTCAAAGTCCGCTATTTGAATGTTGGGAGTAGAAGTGACCTCAGGTGCTTCAGAAACTTGCAAGTGAGAAGTAACTGACTGATTGAAGTCAACACTGGGCTGTACATCATAATGCTGAGAGTGCAAGATTCCATTTGGCTCAGGGAACATCACTGACTCAGAGAACTGGTCCACCACAGCACTACGTGTTTCTTCAGCAACATCCTATATTATTAATGAAAAACCTCAGTCAGAACAATCACTTAAGGAAGGGAATAAGGGAGAAATTAAATGATCAGGAGTAAATAAATAAGCACTTAAGAAATTTTGGGAAGATCAAAGACCTGTGGAAATTCAGGATGACCATTCCCATACTGCTGTTCCAGGGCAAGCTCATCATCCAAAATTCCTTTAATAATGGCATCAATTTCATCATCAGCCAAAGGCTGCGGCTGATCATTAACAGGGACAGTATTTGGCACCTCCTGTACAGTTGAATTAATATTAAAATCTCTACAGTCGTCATCAGCCCACTCTTCTTCGTTAAATGGTGCACCGTATTGTTCACCATTTTTAGGACCAGGTCCACTTTTCTTGTAAAGCTTGTAAAGTGCAAAATAGTCCTGATAATGAATACACATCAAAACCCAAAGTCAGTAAATGATACTCTCATCATGATCAATCAATATCTAAATAAAACAAGAAATTAAAATAAAAAATGTAACTTCAAGGAGATACCTTAACGCCCTGGCACCTCTTAAGCTCTTCTTCATCCATGGTGTATTCATGCATAATCCAATCAGTCCGCTCGCCATTAGGAGCTCTGCCTCTATAGAAAACCAGTGTCTTCTTCACTCCGACTTCCCGAGAATTGCATGTCACGTTACGATCCCTTCCTGTTGCTTTCCAATACCCTTGTCTTGTTGCTCGGTTAGACCTTGCCCCATTAGGATACTTCCTATCTCTATGACAGAAAAAGAACCATTGCCTATCTCCAGTTCTCAGTATAGATAACCCTGCAAAATATTACAAGCTATGAGCAATCTAAAAAGAATAAATGAAAGGATAGTAAAAGTTCTACATAATATTTATGATCAACTTAAAGCTAATATTGAGATTAAATTAGACATGAGGGCAAGCAATGTACCAGCACCATAGCTTATCTGTAGAATTTGTAAGCATAAGAGTAACCGCAACCTTAGAACACCAAAAAACCACAAACTACCATAAACAGTTTTGTTATACTACCAACATAATTAGTTATGATTCCCAAAGCGGAAAAAAGATTCCCAGTTAGGAGAAAACTTAAAAAGCCATAATTAAACCAAATATAGAAACATATCAGATCATCGTGTGATGCTGATTTGGGAAACAAGTCCATCTACCGATCCGCCTTGCACCGACAACATTAAATATACACCATATACGGCCAGACATATCAACATATCAGACAAATAAACACATACAGAGCATCAACTAAGAAATACACATCAATCACGTACCTTGGCATATTACTACTCTGACCAATATTAACGACGGGAAAATCTAAAATTCACACCCAAATCAACAGATCAAAAGAACCCAAAATATCGCACACAACCCTATTTAAGCAACACCAAAGTCAACGCTTGGTACTTGGTAATCCTCCAACCCTAACAACACATTCAAACTATCGCCCCATTCCTGAATATCTTGGCACTTCAACCAAAATTTACAGCATGAAGATCTAATATTTCGAAACAACCATATCAAACCTAGGGTTTCTCATCAATCAAACAAAAGAACCCAAAAAACACACAAACCACCAAGTCAACGGTATAACAATCACAAAAATTAGTCCAGAGAACAGAGCAAAGATACCTGGCAATTCCTCGGGATCCCACTTGTACACATCGGTCTCCTGAATCACGTCGAGCTTCAGCTTCTTCCCACATATCTTCCTCTTCAGATAGTACATGACCAGCTCCTCGTCCGTGGGATGGAATCGAAACCCTGGCATCGACGCCATAGCCTTGCTGAAACACTCAGTTGAACCAAATTCCGCACCCATTCTCGATCCAAAAAAAAAAAGGAAGAAACGCGATAACCCTAGACCCCAAAAAAAAATCGAAGCTTTTGTGAATCGAACGATTAAACCAAAAAACCACAACTATACAACACGATTCGAGCCTTAGGGTATTCAAAATCCGTAACTGATTCACGGAATCAAAACCCCCAAAATAGATAGTATCAACTATCAAATTTCAGAACCCGAAAATAAAAAGGGAGTAAAAAAAATCCGAACTTTCAGGATCAAGAGGTTGCAAGAAACGAAAACCCACGACTACATGACCCGATTCGTGTCAGTGGGTGTGATGTTTCGAAGATTCAGAGAGAGTGAAACGAAAAACCCTAAAGGGGGGGAGAGAACCTTCAAGTTGGGGTTGTGTGTGGAAAAATTGTTTGGGGGTTGGAGAGTGACACAGTGTTATGGTCAAAGACGGAAGCTGGTTAGCAGTGGGTAGGAACCTTCTCGTGGGGAGTGATTCGGTGCATCGAGGGAGAGAAGTGAGAGTGTGAGGTTTGTTGCGTGGTATTCAAGCTAGGGTGACGGATGGTGATTAGGGGTTTTATGTGAGTTTGGGTGTACGTGATTGCGGTGTTGATGCGGTCTACCTCACTCCAAAAAGTGCAAGTTGTGCTTTGGTACCAAAAATACCTAGGCAAAATTATTGTTTGTTGATGTATTACAAACAACAAACAAGGTGTGTTGTGCTCAATTTTTGTTTTCCTTGCCATACTATTTGGATTCCCATACCAGCAAAACTGACTAATTTATCAAAAGCGATACTACATTCAACGGTATTGGAGACCTTATAAAAGCAAATTGACACAAATATTACTTATAGTAAATAAAATAATTTTAAAATACATTAAATTATTTTTATTGATATTTAAATATTTTTTAAACTTAAAGTTATACAAATTTTCTTATATAATATGGTCATAATTCAAAAATAATAAAAAAATGTCATTTTTACGTTTAGCATAATAATAATAAAAATTAAGTTGAAGAAGCGATGCAATTTTTTATGTGACATGCTGCTCTTCTCGTATAACTTGATGCAACTCCTTTTTGACATAATATAATCCAACTCAGATTAGCGGAGGTGACATGAGTCGATTAGCAAGGGGTTAAAGTAGAAAAGTTAAGTGGAAACCAATGTCTAAAAACTTGGAACATATTAAGGCTTTTGAGTAACAAAAATATCGATATTATTTTTTATTTTTGTAAGATTAATAAATGAAATGTATTTTAATTAAGTTTTTACTAAAAAATTGATCTTATTCATGAGCCTACAAAAAATGTAAATAAATGCCTGTTTCATAGCTCATTTAAGGTATAAACATAAAATTTCTGTTTTTATTATAAAAAAAATGAATCTTTAAGGCTTTTATCCATTTAAAACGCAACTTTTGAGTGACATCCAAAGTGTTTTATATAACATCCCGCTTCCTCCTTAGTGAAAATATCGTTAGATAAATGCCTAGGAATTTTCATTATAGGTTAAACTATTAGAAATATGAACCTTTAGGTTAAAATGTCTGTAGAAGAAATTCTATTCGTTTTCTTAAAATTCTGCAGACACTAAAATCAATCCTTTCAATCACCCGGATACAATTGTGTGTCTAAGATATCTGTAAAATATACGGATACAGAAGAAATCTTACAAATACCTTAGATTATCCTAGGTTCTTCCTTAGAAAAATTAGGAGATCACAAGGACGTGATCAGAATATTTTTAGGATAACCATACGCGAAGTATCAGGACCGAAAACGACAAAACCTGATCAAAGTTTATCTGTCGGAAACCCTTAATTCTTGGCCACAAAAAGTGGGCAAGGCACAAACATAAAGCACGGCCAAGAATAGCCCAAATGGTAGGTCAACAAGTCAAAGAAGTAAGTCATGGTGGGGAGTCACCATGCTTAGGTCATGGATGACATAATCTTAGCGGTAAAATGGTAAATTGGCCCAATGGCATTTTGGGAAAGGAAATTTCGTGGCTTGGCTTATAAACACCCCTTAGAATCTGAAATTTTAGGGAGAAAAAGGAAAATCTTGCCAAAGTTCTGTCAAATTTCACACCCAGCCGTTATCCTGCTAAACCATAGACCCAGAAACTCTTCTATATAAGCCCTAGCTAAGATTCTCTAGAGATTTCCTAACCTTAACCCACCAAAATCCCCTTAAGTCCCTAGAGGAAACTTGGAAGAAACCTAGCATAGAAGGAGCGTAGGAAACATCATAGCAAGGCAGAAGTTCGCAGGAAGCACCAGAACCGTAACCAGACATAAGCAAGTGGATAAACCGACTTATCCACTGTCTATGTGGTTTGATGTTAGATGATATATGATGTTAGGATGTTGTATGTGACCATGACTATACATATATGTGTTGTTGATATTTGTCTGGAACTACTGGTGCTATCTGTGATTCTGTCAGAATTTAGGAAAAGCCTAAGTTGTAAACAGGGCTATATAACGTTTTAAGAGGAACTGTATGCTGGGTATTTTATCACATAAAACTAATTTTATTTTTGATTTCTACACAAAAAATTAAGTGGGGATGTCAAGTTTTGTGATTTTTGGAGTCCCCGATGAATTCTTAGCAAATAGACAGAAAACGGTATTTTTAAGAAACAAGGGCAAATTTCAAGTTTTGGGACTGAAAACTGGGCTGATTTTCAAAAAATGTGTTTAGAACTATCAAAAATCTTAAGGGCAAGTCTTGAGTCCATCGGGTTTTTGAGAACAAAAATTCCAAAGAAAACAGGGCGTTTACGAGAGCAAAATAGCAGTTTTGGGAAAAAGGGTAAAACAGAAGTTTCGTGAAGTTGGGATTGAAATCTGAGTTTCTAAGCATGAAAAATGACCTTAGTGCTATCAAAAACCTTGGGGTAAGGTCTTGGACCTTTCCGATTTTTGGACGTTTTCAGAAAAGCGCCGAAACACCGTAGTTTCAGGCTAGGACAGTTGCCATGTTTTATGTGCTATGTTTTATGTTCTATATCTTATTATCATGCATCATGAGGATAGATCACTAGAAATTGCCACTTAACATTTAATGAAGATCATAATTGAACATAGGAAACAAATGGGAGATGCTAAAGAAAAGATAAGTGTGAGACGGTCAATGGTACGAAAGAAATGGCAAACGGTCCACTTCCAGCTTAGCCCAAAGGAAGGCGGCCCCTCGTGTAACATCCCGAATTTTTTCTTAGGGAAATAATCGCAATCATAAATATTTAAGACATTTCTAATCATGATTAGAGGATAAGAATGGAAAATTATTAGGTAGAATATCCCTGGGAAATAAAACGTGTCGCGGTGGAAAATTCGGCAGACAACCGAACAGCCGTTGTTTGCCGATGAACCTTTGGCACGCAAAACGGTGTCCGTGAAAATAATCTCCCAGAGGAAAATTTCGTAAACACCTTTAATATTAATACCCTTAGGTAGGTGGGAATTAGAGGATCGCGACGGTATAAACGGAATATTTTTCGGACGACCGTGCGCGACGCACCGACACTGCGAACGATAAAACACGAGCGAACCGGAGCCGGAATAAAATGAAATTTCAGCAGCAGCAAGGTGAAGGGCTGCACGTTTTTT
>QANU01115364.1:573268-615463 GCA_003254905.1 Nissolia schottii | reverse complement strand
TGTAAACAACCTAGTGAGCTTTGTTTATTACGTACGGGTAAACAGTTAGCTAGGGTGTTTCACCTCGCCACCCGGTAAGAGGGTGGAGTCATGTTACCTCGAGGAACAGGCAAAAAAGGCAGGTCGTACACCATCATGCAGGTCGACGGGCCCGGGTGTACGAGGAAGTATGGACGGACAGAACACACCGAAGGAAGTGTGGACAGACAGAATGTATGAGAGAGCTTTGCATGCATGAGATATGTGATGAATGATTAAGTGTGTAAGTATAGATGTGTACTAGTATCTATGTTTAAGTTGCATGGGTATGTGATCAGAGGACATGATACCCGGACGGTCAGGAATAGAAAGCGCGAGAACCTATGAATAGGTAAAACAAGATTAGATTCTCTCGATCACCTAGTAAAGTAGGAGAGCTGCTCAGGACCAGAACATATAATAATAATAATAATAAAAGGTAGGACTGTAGTATAATTGTGACATCTAGAGATCCCTGAGCGGCGAAATCATAAATTGGAGCACAAATAATTAGTTACGTGCCCAAGGGTTCCCACTGAGAACGCAATGTTCTCACCACCGCTTGTTTATGGTTCCAGGCGGGAGCATAGATCTCATCAACGGAAAAAAGACATGGGAAGACGACGAACGATGCACAGTGACTCCAAAGTGGCAGAAGAAGTGTTGTACACATTAGAGCGGGAAATGTTTTGTATTATAGTTCAATGGTCTAGATAGACCAATGACTCTTATGTGAATTATGTGTACTATATATATATTTTTAGATACATCAGTGTGCGAATATGTGCTGGACTAGGTACCTGTACTTCTTTATACATATAACATGTGTTGAACTATTTATCGCTTAAGTCTTTTGAGACTCTATTGTTGGTATACATATGTTCTCTTTGTACTACGCACGGCTCATAGTTTATGAAATACTGATGAAAAAGAAAAATTTTCACAACGGTCCAATATTTTTAAGTGAGAAATATTTTTCAGTGTAAAACTATGGGCTAAAAATAACCCCAACCAAAGCAGAGAATAACCTAATGAGTGTTGTTTGCGACGTACGTGTAAAAAGTTAGCTAGGGTGTTACATTTTAAGATATCAAAAGGGTTTTTAATTTTTTAAAATGAGCTTTTAATTTGCACATCCCAACCTATATTTTTTCCTCTTCGGGTCTCAAACTTGATACCCTTTAGAAATAGAACTAGCTTGTTTACCACTAGGGTGTAGGTCAATCGATTCAAGCCATATTTTTGTGATAAACTTACCCAATCGACAAACCCAACGACAAGTCGAACGAGTTAAGTCATGTAATTTTGAATTGGGTGACCTATCTCGAGTTAGCTCATCGAATTGTCGAACGAGACGATAAATAATCATAATATTTTGTGTTAAATTTTGTCCATTATTTTGAGAGCTTTAAAACATTTTTTGGGCCTATGAGCCTTATTTTTAGGCATTTGAGCCTTGTAAAAAAATTGTATTCTTTATAGTAAAATAAAAATATGTTTTTAATATAAAAACAACTGTATTTTTCTTTATTAAAAAAAGTATGTATCAATTCAACAATAAAAAAAAAACACATGCACGAAAAAATTAGCCACCATAACATTAACATACTATAACATAAACCACCACAAAGCAACAAAATCATCACAAGATTATCCAACCGGGTCAGCGAAATTCACGACTCCCACTCAAGTATTTAAGCCAAAATGGCACACGAGGTACGACCTAGAACCCATTTTCCCTTAACTTTACCCTAGCATCCTACCTTCACTGACTTGAGCGTAGGAGTCCTTGGAAGTACCCGTTCCGACATCCCAAACTCGCAGAGGAGCTCTAGGATCCAAATTGCATTGAGGACCTCACTTCTCGGTACATTGGCACCATTTGTGGGGAACTTTACGGGGGTCCTACACACTTTTTGGATTCTGAAGAAACTCTGCCACCATACCACCCAATCATACCAGGAAGACTTACCGTGTCGCACCTCTGCGGAAACCCACGTATCAATATCCGTGAGAACCCATGTTCCACCCTCACCTCCCCCTAAATAGATCTCACCCCCACACCCCAATCAACCTCAGGATCCAGCAGTAGAAAATAGCCTACCCCTTCCTCCAAACCTAGCCGATGTTGTAAGGAACCAAGCCGAAAAGATCGCACAGTTGGAGATAGCCCTACTCCAACTTAAACGTGCTGAAGACAACATGAGAAGGCAGGTAGAGATTCGTGCTGCAGTTGATAAAGCCAGGAAGGAGATAGAGAGAAAGCAGAAGCACGCCATAAAGTAAGTTGATGAAAGGGAACACCACATTGACGGTCTTAACCGCGATGATGGCCAACATCCCCAATAATAAATAAAGTCTAGGAATCCGTGTACAAGGTCTCCAAGAAAATCAGGACCAAGGCTACGGATAATGGACCCTCTACTGCAAGGAAAGCGAAAGGGAAGGACAACCGTGCTTTCGTGAATGGCATTCTTGACATGATGCCCATGCACGACTTTCGTCACACCACATATATGGAACCGTACGATGACACCACCGACCCTCAGCATCATCTGGATGCTTTTGGTCATAGAATGGTGCTAGACGGAGCCTTAGACGTCATCCAGTGCAAATCATTTCTGGTTACCCTGAGAAAAGGAGCGCTTGTCTAGTTCAATGCACTCCCACCTAAGTGCATCAAAACATTTGACAATCTGGCGGAACGTTTTGTTGCAAACTTTACCACACGGAGAACAAAGCCCAAAGACCTGTAAGCCTCTTGGAAGTAATAAAAAGAGGAGATGAGTCACTCTGCCAATATCTGGACCGCTTTTATGAGGAGTATGCTTAGGTAGAGGATCTCCAACCTCAGGCAGTACTAATGGGCCTCACAAATGGCCTAAAGAAAGGAAGCCCATTTGCAAAGAATTTATCCAAAAGACCACCTCAGAACTTGATAGATATTCAAGAGAGGGCCAAGGAATACCTGTACCAGGAGGTGGACATGCAAGCCATCAAGAATGAACTCCCTAGAAACCTTGGTGAGGACCCAAGAAGGAAATTTCACCAGTCACCGCATGCTGACCGTCCGCGCATCGATCGTCTACGAATAGCAAAAAGGGAAGGTTCACTAATTATACCAAGGTTTTTGATAGCTCTGAACCCATTTTTCATGATAATAAACCCAGATTTTCAGTCCCATTACCTAAAATTACAGTTCTGCCCTCATATGCTTAAAATGTCATTTTTGCCCTAAAAACCGATTTTCATTTGAAATTTTATTTCACCATAACCCGATGGACTCAAGACTTGACCCTAAAGTTTTTGATAGCTCTGAACCCATTTTTCATGATAATAAACCCAGATTTTCAGCCCCTTTACCCGAAATTATAGAAATAACAATTTTGCCCTTATGTGCCCAAAACGTCGTTTTTCCTTTATGTCACATTCTTTCAAAATCCAACCCATGTAACAACCTTGGACCTCCATTACGAAATTCCCAGCAACCACATAACATTATTCCAACATGTAAACACCTCATAACACATGCAAGCATCATCCATCAACAAATATTGCATAATATGTTATATGTTCACCAAAATCACAAAAATGCTTGCATGCAACATAAACACACGCATGCATCATACATAGATTACCATGTAGTGATCAAACTAGAGATTAACCATAGATTTTTAACACCCAAAATAATATATATTTACTTTCAAACAACAATCAAACACATGCATGCACATCATCAAGCATAATATATATATTTTCACATAATCACACATTTAAGTATAGAACCACCAAGAGGTAGTTTAGCTAGATTTACCCACGTTTTTGATGCAGGGAGTATGTAAAATGTGTGTAAGAAATGGTCCTTGTAGCCTTTAGAAACACCACTTTTCTTCAAAGTGCTTCTTGAAAAATGATGATGATGATGATGGACAGATTTTATTGGAGATTTTGTGACATTTATAGGTGGAAGAAGATGAGAAGAAAGTGAGGAGAATAAGAGGAGTTGGTTCGGTTTTTGAGGGAGGAGAATAGTGGAAGAATGCTTGATTTTTGTCTTTGGAGACAATGGTGGTTCTAGAGCTTTGCTTGGTGCAAGTGTGTATGTGTTTTTGAGAGAGTTTTGGAAGAGGAAATATGTATCTAAAACTGAAGAGGGAGTTCGGTTTCAGCTGGGAAAAATTGGCTTATTTTTGGCTTAAAGTATTCATGTAATGATTTGCCATCATGTTACCTTTATGCCTTGACCAATGCATGTCTATTGAGTGTGAAAAAAGTAAAAAGGTGTAAGAAAAGTGACTAGGCTGCCGTGCAAGAGTGTGCAGCCGTGGGTGAGAGCAAATTTTTGCTCAAATTGTTACATGTTCGGTCGTGTTTGATCGTTAACTGTCCGGTTACGCGCACGTTTGCGCGCGCGAAAAATTAACGATCGAAATAAAAATTATCTAAACATAATTTAACACTAATTAATCACTTAAAATAAGAAATTTGGATTTAACTAGGATATTCTAAAATTTTCTTGGTAAAAAGTGTATTTTTACGGGTGCCACCGGTACGCACTTAAATTTCCGGTAACGACCGAAAATTAGTACAAAAAATCACTTAAAAATAAAATCACATTCTTCAAACAATTCTAATGAGGAATTTAATTTTTATCTAAGGCACTCACATTTTCTAAGTTTATAAAATTTATTTTACGAGTGCCTTCGATACTTGTCAAATTCTAACGGCGATCGAGAATCGGCACGAATCTCATGAAATTTCTCGGGATTACGAGGTCATCCCTTTGACTAATATTTTTAGAAAATAAAATTTAAAATTTTTTCAATCAAAATAATTGGCTCATGATTTATTAATTAGGCGAAATTCTTCTTAAGGAAAAAGGGATGTTACTGGGTCAGCGGAAGTCACAGCTCCCACCCAGGTATTTAAGCCAAAATGGCACACCAAGTACGACCTAAAACCCATTTCCCCTTAACTTTACCCTAGCATCCTACTTTCATTGACTTGACCGTCAGGGTCCTTTTAGGTATCCGTTCTATCATCCCGAACTCGTAGAGGAGCTCTAGGATCCAAATTACACCGAGAATCTCATTTCTCGATATAGAATTTAACCAAAAAGTATATACAAAAATGAATTTGACTGGAATAAAAATTTAAGAGAACCATTTTAGGATTCACTAAAAAAAGTGATTTTGACGTAAGAGTGAGTCTAATTATTAATTATGGTTAAATGTCACTTTGTTGTGTGAGAAAACATAATTTACTCGGTACTAGTAGAACATGCATAATATTTATTTTTATGCAAGAAAATATTTCCTTAATTCTGAAACTTTCATTTATGATCTGAAACTTAAATTTCGTGGGTCAAAAACCCTTTCATTTAATACTTCCACAAAATTTATAATTAAATAGAAGTGTTAAATTATGAAAAAGACATTCCAATGCACCAGACTCTTGTATAGTGCGTGACGTGAAGAATAAAGATACGATGAAAGTACGATAGTAAAAAATATTATTATTTAATGTTCAAAATAGGTTGGTTATATTTTTTAAAACAAAATTTAATAAGTGTTCTAAAGATGCTTGTTAAAGAATTTAGAATGAAAAGTTCAGATGTTTTTAATCCATTCAATGCAATAAAAAAGTAATAATTTTATCATTTTAGTGAAAGTTTTTCATTTTTTATTACTTAACAAGAGTCAACAAAATCAACAAAAACCCTTTTTCTTAAATAAAATTCAGTAATCATTTTTAATAATTTTAACATAATTAGTATTTTAATGCTTAGCTTTCCTTGATATTAGTTTTATAATAATGTGAAATTAAACTAATTTTATATAAAAATTAATTCTATATAGTCACAAACATAAAAAAAAAGCTTATTCAATTATATGTTATTATATGATAAATTATTGAGAGGGTGAACATGAGACTCACAAGATTTGCTGTGGCAATTAAAAATTATTTTCTAAGATCAATGCATAATTTTTTTAAAAACAAATTAAAATAAAACAGAAATAATTATTGGAGAGAATGTTAATTGGATTTTTAGAACAAGTTTTTATTTTTTTTTCTTATTTAGGATTTTCTTTATTGACTTTCGCTAACAAATATTTTTAAGATATTTATTAATAAATTTTAAATAGAAATATATTATTAGAAAAATAAACTTTTAAAGTTTTTAATGTATTAAATACTTTATATTTTATACTAGCTGAACTTATTCCCTTAATTATATTAATGTGGGTTTGATCCTTACTCATGACAATAGAAAACCATTTTTAGTCAATAGTTTATTATTTTGTGTAAAGTCAATTACTGTGAGAGGATTATCAATATTGTCAACAATAAACACCCTAGATGCATAAAAAAATGCATTTTATGTTTTTATTTTTCACATAAAATCTTACCATTACACACTGGACACCTGTTAGGAAAACTTTTAATTTATAAAGAAAAAAAAAACATATCAATAGAAAATTCAGAGTAATAAGTTATTTTCAACGGCTGTGATTGAAGGACAATCTCATAGGTTTGCAACACGTGTGCCCACAGTTTCTCAGTTGTTTCCAGCAACAAAAGCAGGTCGCTGGGGCAGCAAAAAAAGAAAAAGAAAAAAAAAATGCCTCAATCATTTTCCGGTCTCCCAAACAAAGTTTATTTTCTCTCTCTTTTGGCGGAGAGAAAAGGTGCGAGAAGAAAAATATGGCCAACACAATAAAACAAAAAACTTGGTGCAAATTTGAATTTAAAAAAATCAAACTTTTGAAGTTTTTTGGAATCTCACAACTGTCAAGCACTGTTTATCCATACAGATTGGGGCCCTAGATCTGATCGGGGAATGCGCTTTGGAAAACGGAGGAGGGTTTCGCAGGTGAAACCGTTTTCGATCATCTGGGCTATCCTGGTAAGCCATTGTGCCAGATTCTGCTCTGGGTTTGTTCTGCATTGTTGGAAAGTTCCATGCTTTGGGTTTGGTTGCTGAGAATTTGTGAGAATGTTGCAAAAAGTTTTGATTTTCAGGTTGTGGGTATTCAAACATGGCCTAATATGCATGGTTTTGTTATTCTGTTTTTTTTTTTATGTTTATTCTTTTTACCAAAGCTTTAGAAACGTGAAAGCATATGGCTTTGAAGCTGTTTTCATTTCCCCAATTATTTTCTTTCCCATTATGTCAGCTAAACAACTTAGCGTTTTGCCTTTTTCAGGGTATGAAGGGAACTTTCCCAAGTTTAGATCTTCAGCTGCAATGCAGCCTTTGACTTGCTGATTTTGAGTCTGGGTTGGATTGTTTTTTCTTAAGATTGGTTTATTTCTACTCTTTTCTATAATGGTTTTCTGGGAAGGTTATGTGAGTGATGAAGTCATGGGCACGTTTGCCCCTATTGTAGTTTATTGGGTATATGCTGGGTTTTATCAGTTGCTGCCACCTTTAGATAATTACCGGTTGCATAGTAAGAAAGATGAGGAAAAGAATTTGGTGCCCTTTCCACAAGTTGTGAAGGGTGTTCTGCTTCAGCAGCTTGTTCAGGCAATTGTTGCTCTCTTATTGGTCAGTTATCCTACATTTGAATTTACTTCTACTGATACTTTTTGTTCAGTTCATATTCATAGCGTTTGCTTAGATTCTTCTTGTTGTTTGGGTGCACATTTTTGGTCAGGCATATTCTTAAATGAAACTGTTATTACATTTTCTAGTTTCTATTGGGTTTGTTTACCCCTGACTATTGTTGTTGCTTTTGTGTACATTATCTTTCCTCCTTTATCATTTCTATTTTCTACCTTTTGGTTTCTATGATAAGTGATTTTCCTTGTTTCTTAGTCTCCCATACTATCTTAGGTCTTAGCTTAAGGCCTCATAATATAATTTGCAATCTGATACAGCATCAGTTCTGCATCAGATAAAAATAAATTTTACTTTAAAATACTTTGAGCACAATTGACAGATTTGATTGATCAAGCACCTTGAATGCTGCCATAAATGTCAGCAAACAAAGCGTAATATGATAGGGATCAAACCTCTAATTAATGGGCCCTGTAGTTAGGAATTAGAATTAGTTAGTAGGAGGTAGGAATTGAGTAGATAGGAATTCAGGAACTAGGGAGAGCAAGGGATCTCTCGATCCCTACACCATTGTATTCCCGTTAGCAATAATAATACATAATTTCTTTGGTTTTCTTGCTATTCTCTGGTTCAATTCCATAATTTTAATATCAGTAATAGTAAAACCCGAAAATGGGCAAGAATTCATAGGAATTTAGGTTCACTTTAGTCTAAATCTTGGGCTGGACATTCTGCTTGTTTACCCTTGATAAAAGAAGAATGATGGTAGCTGGAAGGAAGGAGAGAAAGTACATCTGAAGGGAAGATAAGAACATTTTTTTCTAAATGATAAACAAAAAGCAGCAAGCCAGACTGGCTCAAAATGATACATAGCTGTCCAATATCGTTGTATATCAGAAGTAGAAATTCCCTTGAAACAACCATGTGCAGAGCCCCAAAGGGCAGCCACTTAAAGTGCATTTACCACACAATAGGTGTAAGGGTTAAAGTGACACTCCAATCAGATACACCAATTAGACAAAGTTGGTTGAGCTTATGACACTGGCCGTTATTTGCTGGCCAAGCAGGGCTTATGTGGTTAACTTCAAGTTTTACTGGACAAGAAAAAAATGTTTTCTTTTTGATTTGAAACTACTGAATGCACATGATCCGGTTTCTGATTACTTGCCTTTCCACTTTATCTGGATTGAAGTTGATGTTGAACAATCTGTTGACCATGAGAAGGTGATTGCTGATTTGAACTTCTAATATGTGCTCAGTTTTTAATTTTTTTTTTTCTAAATGGAATTACGGTTTTGCTGAATAATTGACTGATGAGGTTGCTTGATGAACTTTTTGTACATTTTCTTTCGTTTTGTTGGTTAATAAAGCTCTCTCTGTGCCATGACAACTTATCTTTTACTCTCTTTTGTAACTCTTGAAGAGTCATTTTTTTCAGTAGCATGTCATAAAGAGGGCAAGTGGTCCTGTCCAGTTGATAAGGCTTATTTTCATATTAAAATTTAAGTGGACCCTGGGAGATGCTACCGTTATAATTAACATCACTGAATTTTTGCTCCTATTTAGTGTATGTAAGTAATTTGTCATTTGATGATCTATATTTAGTGGCCCCAGCCTAGTGGCACAAAGGCTTGACTGCTGCTGTTGTAGATATATATTTAGCCTCAGTTGCCGGTTGGGAATACAGTACTTCATTTTGATTTTTGGTTATATAGTACCTGAGGTTTATTGTGTTTGGATTGGCAAACTGATGAACCTAACTGGAAGTCAATAGTATGCCTTGCTAGTTGCTTCTGTACACTTAAGAGGTGTAAATTAGGGGATTGAAATCTATATATATTGAAGCAGTTAGTATTTGTTGATCTGGCTTTCGCTTCTTAAATTATGGATTGCTTACCTTGAATATTCAGATGGTGCAAGAAGATTACTGTTGTCATATCATAATTACAGTTTTTTTCTTATCCTCTTGTTATTTGTTTCTTTAATCCATTCCGTGGAGTTTGCAAGTTAGGGGATTAAAATCATTATATATATGAGCAGTTAATGTTTATGGACCTGGCTTTCACTTCTCAAATTATGGATTATTTGCCTTGAATATTGAATTGAACTCTCTGAAGTTTTCAGACTGTGCTAGAATATTACAGTTGCCATATCCTAATTACAGTTGTTTTCTTATACTCTTCTCTATCTGTTTCTGTTTTTGGGATAAAGTCTTCTTTGTTTCTCAAATCCATCTTATGAGTGTTGCTGGGCTAATGCAGCATGGAAGCACATGATAGAGGGTAGATGTTATTCTGTCTAAAAGTTCTAGATCCAATTAAGTTGACGTAACTCTGGATCCCACCAAAAATGAATGACACTCCAAAATGTAGTCCATAATAAGTAGGGTCCTTTTATATTTATGCATTGCATAGCTGTTGATACTCCTGACACCCAGAAACATCATGGATTCATGATGATAAATTTTTTAAATCGATGTTTGCCTACTAGAAGTTGAACTTTTTCATCTTGTTAAATAAATTATAAATGAGGAAAAAAAAATATGAATATTTGTGCCAAAATAAAATATCAATATTCTTTTGCATAGTTACTTAAAAACTGATACAAATCAAAGCATAATAATTATGAACCTTTTGATTTTGTCCGGCATCATATACTCATTAAATGTAAACTTATCAAAATTATATGGCATGATATCTACTGTCTTTCATGTTCTGAAAAAAAGAAGTTTCATGTTAGATATTAGAAATTTAGATTTTTCTGTAGATGTATTCTGTGGTTGTTTGTTGAATACTAATATGTTTGCTACGATTCTGCAGTTGACCACAACCTCAAATGCATCAGAGGTTGCAGTGCAGCCTTCTGTTCCTATGCAAGTTTTTCAAATCCTTATAGCGATGTTTGTCATGGATACATGGCAGTACTTTGTGCATCGCTACATGCATCAGAACAAGTTTTTGTACCGCCATATCCACTCGCAGCATCATAGACTGCTTGCTCCTTATGCAATAGGAGCCATGTACAACCACCCTATTGAGGGTCTTCTGCTAGACACTGTGGGCGGGGCCATATCCTTTCTTGCCTCAGGGATGACTGCAAGAACAGCTGTCGTGTTCTTCTGCTTTGCCGTGGTGAAAACTGTCGACGACCACTGTGGACTCTGGTTGCCTGGCAACATCTTCCATTTATTTTTCCAGAACAATACGGCTTATCATGACATTCACCATCAATTACAAGGGCTGAAATACAACTATTCTCAGCCATTCTTTTCCATATGGGATAAACTTCTCGGCACATACATGCCTTTCAATCTTGTAAGACGGAAGGATGGGGGTTTCGAGGCGAGGCAGGCAAAGGACTAGTTGCGGTGTAATTGTTGAATATCTCCCATCTGATGGTTGCCATTGTTCTTTTTGAGTGGGAAAAAGGTGGCTTGTGGTTGATCGATCTATTAGAGGTTTTACTGCAGAGATTTCTGAAGTTGATTGGAGCTTTTACTGGTTTTGACAATGTTATATCAGTTCATCTTGTCACAGTAACCTTTGGCAACCCTCCTTGTGTAACATAACTATGATGTGGTTGAGGAACTTTTCTTCGCCCGGGGTCTTTTTTTTGAATGTGTAAGTTGCTAAAAGAGTTTTGCTGAGATTTTGGCATTTGGTATACTGGTTTGCTTATATTCTATTCTATTCAATTACTAAAGATGTGGATTAAAGTTACATGTACCATGTATTAGAAATTTTATCTTGCCGGGTGGAGATACCAATTCAAATGGAGCGTTTGGTTTCTATTTTGTGACAAGGAATAAAAGAGAATCCTCTCCTGCGTTCATTTTATTAGTTGTAGTTTCTTCTCAATTTCACTATTTTTATCTTATTCTCTCATTTCATTATTTACTACCAATTCAAAAGATATTCTACCTGAAATTGAGTAGTTCGAGTAGAATCAGGGATGACAAAAATACTTATAAACTCTGATATTTATGGGTACTTACTATTTATCCTTTAATATATAAAATTATATAAATATTTTAAATGATATAAATATAAAAATTAATTCATTTTTATCTATAATGTTATTATATTTTTATAATTTATTTTATTAATTTAAATTGTGATTTGTGAGTAGTAATATTATAATATATTATGTTTTATAATAAATTTTTAGCAAACCTTGGATTTAAATCTTTACGGATACATAATGAATACTAGCACAGGTAACAAAATATTAAATAGTGTGAATAATAGGAGATTCCGCAAATATCCATTGTCTTTGTTAAGTAGCATCTTCTTTGGCGACGCGAGAAGGTAAAGGATATAATATTGTGTCCGAAGAAGTCCTCGGTGTGCATTAAAAATGATATTGGAACTATAAAGAGGGAAAATCATTACCTCACACGAAAACAAAACGCTCTGCTCTGCTCTGCTCGCTGAGGAAGAAAACCCAACACACTTTATCGCTCTCCTCTGCTCTGCACCGTTTTCCTTACAAAATTCCTACGATGAGGTGCGCTTTTCTCAGGAACACAGTATTTAACACTTGTTATTATGCTGCGTTTTAGCGTCTTGCTTGAGAAATTCTAGACTCTTGTTGGACCTATGGTACCGGTTGACGGGGAGGGTTAAGGTTACTGTCGCATGCTCTGTTTTCTTGTGTTCATTCGAGAATCAGGATCGCTTTGCGTTGTTTATTGTTGTTTGCTCTGCGGGAAACGGAGAATAGTTGTTTTTCTTTCCTCGGTAATTTTGAACATGTTTCGAGTGGATTCTTGCAGTATTAAAGTGAATTCGTCTAGGGTGCTTCATTGCGGTAGAAGTTTGGAATCCTTGGATACTTCTCAATTGATAATTTATACCAAGAATTATAGAAGAAAACGTTCTAAGAGTTGCATGATTTAAATTTTAGCTTCAGAATTTTGTGATTGTATTGATTATTTTCAGTGTCGATGTTGTATTGGCTAAGTGGTAGCCGCTTGAAGGGATTTACCGATTCTGATAACTATAGAGGTTGGGCAGTTTTGCTGCATTTTTTTTCTCTTCTTATTATCTAATTTCTTTTCGTTCTCTACTTTATACTTCTTTGTAACATAACAGTTATTATTAACCGAATGGTTGATACAATACATTGAACTATTGATACCGTATTGCCATTCTGTCTTTGTGGCCTCGTGACTAGATGCTTTTTTAATGTTGTTGCGTGAGAACATGTCATTCTGTGTTGTTGTGTTGTGTCAGTTGGTAACACTATATTGAGAGAGATTTTTAGTATGCTGGATCCCTAAAAAATTCCTTTGAACTTATACTGCAGCCGCCATCCTCCTGTCAAATGGGCCCAGAGGGCTGATGAGCTGTACATAACTGTTGAGTTGCCTGACGCCCGGGATGTGAAGCTTAAACTGGAGCCAGAAGGGAAATTTCTCTTCTCTGCAACTGCTGGTGCAGAAAAGGTTCCTTATGAAATTGACATTGACCTGTTTGACAAAGTTGATGTAAATGTAAGGGACTGCCATTTCTATGATGCTCCGATAATCATATCTTTTCCACAGTTTTCTTATAATTTGTGTCGTCGTCTTTCTTTTCAGAATAGCAAAGCTAGTGTTGGTTCAAGAAATACCTTCTACTTAGTGAAAAAGGCTGAGAACAAATGGTGGGACAGATTGTTAAAGCAGGGAGGAAAAACTCCTGTGTTTTTGAAAGTTGATTGGGACAAGTGGGTTGATGAAGATGAGGAGCAAGAAGACAATAAACGTAAGTGATTTTACTAAAATTTCTCAGATTGCAAGGCATTCATTTTCCATCAGTCGTCTCATATGCATGTTGTCTTTCAGCTGGAGCTGATATGGACTCTGGAGGCTTAGATTTTTCTGTACGTATCAAAACTCAACACAGTTTGATAATATAATACATTTTGTTTTTGGTTTGATGAGCTCCTGACACTTTTATTCGCTTTTTGTCCAGAAATTTAACTTGGGTGGGGGTGAGGGACTGGATAATGACATAGCAGACAATGCTGACGGTAAGATTATCTAAGTGGTTTACTCTTCATGTTGTGATTTAAATTCCTTATGAACTTCATAAAAATGTCTTTAGTTGCAGTTTGCAATAGAGCACTATAGCATCGTTTGATTTACGTAGCCAACCCTGCTTAGTGGGACAGGCTAATATGTTTGTTATTGTTGTTGTTTATTGGAGTATGTTGGTTGTCTTTTCAGATCATGAGAGTGACACAGAAGATGAGGTAACAGGACAAGCATCTGCTGATAGTGAGCCTGACCCAAAAGAGACAGTGCGTGGCAGTGCCAATGTTGCACCTGATGCTAAAGCTTGAAAACCCGGGACCGTGAACCTTGACATAGCTTTCACTGTAAAGACAAGTATTCCAAAGCTTTGCTTACCGAAAAGCCCTGGTAGAAATGTTTTATGATCGTAGGTTGCTGACATGTTTACTTCGTTTTGCTCGTTTCAACCTTTGGATTTTTAACAAGTGAAGTCACTAGGTATATATGAGTTGGCCTTATATATAGTATATCATCGGCGTTGTGTGTTTTCGTTTGGGTTTAGAGTGGTCAGTTGAAGAGAATGCTTCATGCCGTTCTCATGCATTATTGACCACCTGACATGACATGTTATCCCATATAAGTTGCAGAGAGAATGTTTATCCTTTAAAGTCCTGAAATCACTCTAGTTATGGTTATGAAATTTCTGAGTACATTGTACCATGCCAAGGCCTAACATAAAGTGTAGAAAGTGAATGATTGACAATTCTGAAATAATGCAACACAACAAACATATGGAGACAATGCCTGATGTGACCTAACATGCAGCTGGCATTAGTGCCAATCTTATTAAAGTATCACTATTCAAATAAAATGCTTAACCTTTGAGAGAGCTTTAACCCCACCGAAAGGTATTACCAATGGAATTATTGTGGATTAAAAAGTGTATTAAAATAAATAATTGACAGTGTTTACGAAGGACATTAAATGTGTTCCACTGTTCTTCCTAATCGTGATTTATCAACCTCCATCTTGTCTTGCTTGACGACATTAGTGGAGTTATTATTAACTAAGCAGTTTCGGCCTTTTCTGCTGTTTAGTAGTAATAGGTTCTTCCAAAATTCCGGAGAATTTATGATGCAATCACATTTAAAGGTCAGGTTAAAATTTTGGGCAACGATATTAAGTCATTTATTCTGATGGTAAACATTAGAGTTAAACTGCATTTTTTATTTTCGACCAAAAAGAAACATTTTATTCTTCTTAACCTTTTATTCAAGATTCAGTTTTAATATATCATCAATATAAAATATCTATGTTGTCAACTAGTTATATGAATGTGACCCTTAAAATAATTAATGTTAAATATTTAATTATTATGCAAGTTAAATCTTGAAGTAAAAGCAGATTTCTTTATCATATATATGGTCTAAACATATACCTCGGTATCAGTGGATGGTATACTTGTGGCTTATCTCAACAGGCTTACAAAAGTGTTGAATAAATGCTTGGTTTGATGAATTGTTTTCTCTTTCGTTTATTTTGCTTTTTCGTTAATGATAATAAATAGTGCACCAAGGGATATTTACCGCAAGACTAAATACTTCAAATGCTAAAACAAATCAGCAGTGAAGAAGCTAAAACATTGATAAAATAAAGGAAATTCTCCTCTGCCTCACCACGCCAGTTCTCAGGCATTCCCATGGGCAACAGTTTTGAAATTCGACTGTTCTTCTGGATCATCATTTCAGTACCAACCTATGTAACTGTCCTCTGCAAGATCTGCGACAACATCCTAGGCAACAAGTAGAGGGATCTATTTATGAAATGAGTGTCATCCAGGATGTCGTGGAAGATCTCATAGAGGACACAGGCACAGAGGTAACTGGATACAATTACATTAAAACAGCAGACGTAACTGCCTCTGTGACCCGGATTTCCAGCCAATAAGCTAAAACATATAAAGAAAACAGTAAAATTCTCTCGGCCACAATATGTCATGGTCATCAGCTCTCAGGCATTCTGATCTGTGCCACTTCAGCTGGTGGTCTTAGCGTGCAAACCATTTCTCTTGTTTTTCCAAAATACACCTGTAACATGCATTAACAAACAGATCATTGACAAGATAAAAGCATATTTACATTGCCTCAAAGATTGGAATGTTAAAGCAAAAGAAGGAACCAACATTCCCAACGCTTCTCCCCTAACCAAAGAACAAGTAAAAGAAAAGAAATTGATCAGTTATAGAAAATATGCAGTTGAATCTTACGAGGAAGATGTACCTGATCTAGTGAGTTTCTTAGCTTACTCTCCATTTCTTCAATCATCCTTCCCATGTTACAAAGATGTCCATCGGCCACCGATAGCTTCATACTCATCTAAAATACAATGAAAATCTACTTTAAGAATAAACATTACTAAAAAAAAAAGGATATGGCTCAAGCAAAAAGCAAGGAAGCAAGCACACGTGTGAGTGTGTGTGTGATATAACTGAATTGTCTAAACACAACCATTAAGTAATGATTAATCAGATGCAAGAAGCCTTCTGATTAGTAGGTCCCATGGCTGTTCTTCAGGAACTTATGAACTTATGCTGTTATGCACATGTAACACTAATATTTTTCTCAATAATACAGCGACACCCTCAATCACTTCCTATCACTAATATCAGTATAGCACAGATATTTCTGCCAAATTAAATTCATCAAACAAAATAACTCAGTTAATCTTCACCTGATTAATTGATGTAGAAAGAGAACAAAGTTCAAATTTTATTAGGATTAACATTGTTATTGAATTACGGTTCCTAGGGAAAATACTCTCAGCAAAGATTTATCCAATTACATTGCTTCATCAAACAACAACCATATAATTCAATATTCAATAAAGATGCATTGTTCATGTGGCGTCTCAAGAAAGAAAGAAAATGAAAATCAGCATTCAGTTGTTAACTAAATGATCTAACTATTAAGCATGGGCAAGTTCTACTTGAAAGCACCTGCCGCCTAATTGATCCAGACAAACTGAAAGTTCCCGATGACTCATTATTTGTTGTCAAAGTCAGCATAACCGTACTGGTTAAACGGTAATTTGTGTTTTCTTCTTCCTCTGGTCCCACCTAAATTAACAAAAAAAAGAGCATGGCTAAGATTTAGTAAAATCAACATAAAAAGAAACTAAAATTAGAATTTGAGAGAAAGAATTTTAGTTTTCTAATGGATTAAAGGTCATTACACAGCTGCATTGTATGAAAGCTTAGTCTTACAGACATTTTACCTCTATAACATGTATAGCATCCCACGCTCCTTCCTCTAGATAGCCCCGTCGACCTTGCCCTGTCTTTGAGCCATCTTAAATCATGGAAACGATATCACATCAGAAAAGATCAAAAGGATGAGAGCAATGGGCCATTAGAGAATACTCAAAAACAGTCTCACCTTTCTTTATCAAAAAGCAGGCCACGAAACCCTCATTGTCATCTTCCCACATGTAAACTGATGAAATGCCACCTTCATAATATCTATGACATTATCCATTAATGGTGCATATTGATTTAAAACAAAATAACTCAATAATTATATTCAAATACATAGCAAGAAGAAAATCCACCTTCAATTGATTTTCTTTGACATAAAACAGAAATCAAGGAATTTCTAGGCAGACAAGTTTCTAAATAAGACATCTAAAAAGCACATAACCCAAAGGATGAGGTAAGTAAGGGACCTCACTGGTCACGATATATTGCAAATATGTCATTTGCTTCAATTTCAAGTTTCCTCAACTCTAAAGAAGGGACGGAGCCATCTTCTAGTGCCGGATAGTATTTATTGGACCAAGGTGATCTGCAGAACCGTAAAGTAGCAAAGAAAGTTTATCATTGTCCATAACTAAAAAGACTATGCACATTAACGGCGAGGAAAAAGGGAAGACTCATGAGAGATAAATTATGGATCTGCAATCTGTGTACAGAAACTGAACAACTTGGCCACAAATATCAGCACTGGTTTACATTTCAAGATCAAGTTGTGCATAGATAAACTGCCATTTCTTTTGATAATACACTGTCATATTGATCAAAATGCCCGAAAATATTATTTGAGAACTTCAACTTCATTTCTTAGATTAAAAAAGATAAAGCAACATGCATATACTATACACAGATAATTAACCTGTAAGAGTCAGCATCTCTGTTATATTCACACAGTATGAACTCCTTCCCACACTCCACGTCGCACAAAACCTGCATCGCCATCCAAAATCTTACCATAAATCAACAAATTCCATATCTAATTTTAATATATGCTATTTTAAATTCAGCTAAACCCATATCTATTTGTTTTTTTTTCTTTTCTTTCCACCAATTCCATTCTGTAAATTGATGAAATTAGACTTGACCCCCATTTTATATCCTAAATCCTCAGCATCCAGACGCGGCAAGAGGAATTGTAAAGAATGCAATCGAAACACAGAAAAAGCGAAATAGAAGAATCTAGAG
The DNA here is from genome assembly GCA_003254905.1 of Nissolia schottii. Classification (NCBI taxonomy): domain Eukaryota; kingdom Viridiplantae; phylum Streptophyta; class Magnoliopsida; order Fabales; family Fabaceae; genus Nissolia; species Nissolia schottii. Next base: position 597,391 of record QANU01115364.1, on the reverse strand, counting down.
AGAGACCTGAAGGGGCTGATCGACTTGAGAGAGGAGATCGGAGGAGTGGTGAGGCATAAGGCTGAGAAGCGCAGAGAGTGCAGTCTCTGTGTGCTTCGGTGGAATCCTCCGCATCAATCCCATCGCAGCTTCCATTTCCCCTCTGCACTCTCTCTCTCTCCAATGGGATATTCAACAAAAACTCTGTAGAATGTGATTTTTGTTTGGGAGTTTGGTGTTGTTTTTTGATCCCAGTTTCCCTCCACCTTCTCTCTCTCTATGCTCCCTCTCGTACTCTGCCAATTTAATTATCCGAATAAATTAAGCTTTTAGTTTTTTTTTTTAATATAAATTTGCTTTGAACTTTGAAGGGATCAAAATCATCTTCTGTTCATTTTATTTAATAACGGGTGATGAGGTTAAATAATTTAAAAGTAGAATCGTTCTATTTAAACTCAAGTTGAGTTTAGCTCACCACGTTTCCACCCTATTAATAAATGATATAGACGTGAACATGAAAACGCGAGAGAATCCTTATTTATTTTGAAGTTTATTAAAAAAAAAAACTTTCATTGTGAGTGTCTGTATATATATATAAAATAAAATTGTGTAGTAATCATTCACTCAATTCTTTTTATTAATTAAAATGTGTTTTACGGATATTGAATTTGTTTCCTCTAATCTCCCTTACAATCCTTTTTCAACATTTTAACAATCCCGGACTTTGCTAGTATTATTGACACAATTATGAATTGAGAATGACAGAGATTTTTTTTTCTTTTTTTTCTTTTTTTTCTTTTTTGAAAGAAATAACCCTTGAATTATATATTCATTTTGTTTTAAGGCAAGTGTTCACTTTTATTGTGACCGAAAGTAACTTGTTTCGTTTTTTCCTTTAAAACTATAACTATGAAGTTTCAATTTTCTAGATATTATTTTTAAAAAAACTATATAAACAGTATTATATGTTAGGATGAGAAAAAATATTTATGAAAAACCTATTCACAAACTATTTAATATTATAGAAATTTTACTATTAATATTGCAAAATTTATGCATGTTACTATAACCCCAAACTTTGGATGGATCATGGACAGGGCTTCACTAGCCAATCATTCTTGATGCTAAAGGATTGCATTTTGCACTTTGAATTGTTGGCGTGACAGTGGCTATCATCCATCCATACATATGATAACAAGCATAGGGCCATTATTAAGCCACCATCAACAGGAAAAAGGCATGGAAGGATTTGAGTTGTTTTGGTGGTTCCACTTTTTCCCACATGGTGATTGACAGGTTAGGAGGAGTTTGTTTGAAGGCACCCTAGATTGGAGACATGGACAAGCAAAGCAGTGGGAAGTAGCTTTTGTCTATTTTACCAGGGTGGGGTTGTTGATTCCAATTCAATCGCGTCAATCTCTGAATCCTTGTCTCAGTCGGTTCAATCTCTGGTCTAAAATTTTTTATCCTTGAAATCAGAGCACTCAGCTTATTTAGGAGGAGTAGTGGGCATCGGGCCTATGGCCGAATAATCTTATTAGTGTCTAGAATATTATAAATAGTGAGAGAATAAAATTAGAGGGTATGAAAAATTTGTATTGGTTAATCTTACCCTCCTCTCTTAGGATTTCTTTCTCTTAGTCATCTCCTTCCTTAGGAAGGATTTTCCATTTCTAGCCATTTCATTGTAATTCCAAACACCTCAAATGCAGAAGATACCACAATTATTTCTATTATTTCCATAATTCAATCAATTACAAATTCACCTCATTACAACATCGTGTTATTAAACTTATGATTTCACTACACAAAATGAGTTAACACTCATGTAAACTCTTTTTTGATAAATTCGTATGAGTTTAAGTGGACTCTCGATTTTACTAACGAGTTTACGAGTTAAAATCTACCTATGAGTTTATGAGTTTACCAAAATTTGGTAACTTTTTTAAGTACTTAGTTGACTTTGTGTGTATTACATAATATCAATTGAATTTATTGAGCCGATTTGATATATTTATCATAATTAAATTATGTTTTATCAAATTAGAAAGAAATACATGTATAAAATAAAGTATAGCATAATTAAATGTTATGCATTAATGTATATTTTATGATATTTTATTTATTTATTTTATTTTAAAGTTAACATTATTCAATATCAATTATAAATATAAAATTTAATAATGTTTAATTCTTAATTATATTACTTATAACATATATTTTTTACATATATAAACGAATTTACGATTCGAGTTTACTGACCTGCATGAATTTAGTTAAACTCAGAAATTCAAACCACAAATAACGGAGAACTGGATTTTTGGTTTAGTTTTACAAACCAAATCAAAAGCAGCCAAACTAGATCTGAACTCGGCCCAACTTAATAAATCGGTTGAAAACCAGTTTTGAATCACAAAAACCGATTTTCAAGAAAAGTGGCCTAAACTGATTTTCACAGAAGAGAGTTTTCCAGAAACGCCAGATCCAAACTATATAGCCAAAGCCTTAAAGCATACCAATTCTTGTTATCCTTTTCAAGTCCTCTACTCCTCAACACATCAAAGCCAGTGTTCAAACATCTTTTCGTTGTGAGAAACTAACATTCATTTTGAACGTTCAAGAACTCATTTGTGAGTGCATCCCAAAGGGAACCTACAAAGTGACACGAAAAGCCAAATACTTTGGAATGCTGTCCCAAAGCATGAGCTCCGAGGACAGTGCAAATGAGGGAATTCCCTGGAATGAAATCAGGGGTACTCCAAGAAGAGTACTAGTGAAACTTTTTACTGTAGTTACATCACTCAATAAATGGTGTAACTTACAAAAAAAAATTTATCGATTTAAAATTGATATCTTCTAAATCACATCAATAAAATTTGTTTTAACAAGAGCCATGTGCACCGGATTGGCTTCTGATTGCTTGAAAATTGAGCTTCACAAACGGACGCTTCAGATATCATGGGTTCGGCTATGACGGTGTGCATGACGAGTACAAGCTTTCGTGGTCGACGAAAGAGAACATCAACTTTTTTGTATAACTTAAATGACGGTAAGTTAGATTATCCTATAAATAATTAACGACTTAGATGACTGGAATGGATTATCCTATGAACATGTGTTGCGGAATGGCACTTTCATGTTTACCATGAAAGTTTGGTTTCACCATCACATTGTGGCCTTCAAAATTAATTACTTCACTTGATGGTTTATTAAACCGACTGGATGACGGTTTAAAGACTATTTGCATTTTGCTACCTCATATCTGTAACCAAAACTTTTATTGATTGACTCAGGTATATATATTATAAATAGAATTTTATCTAGCATACAATTGTGAGTTGCAAGTGTCACAAGACAACCACTCAAAAAGTAAAATGCTAGAATCCAAGTATACTGCAGGTTCGGGTGATAACTGTCTTACTATATGCATTCAATCAACAAGACAATGGTAGCATCAGCGCCCCCCAAAAAAATTTCTATTACGAAAAGATCTTTTTTTCCCTCACAATTACCATCCTGTAGAGGGTTTCAATACCTCAGATACAAGTACAATCAATCTACATCAAAAATTTCAATTGGAAAAAAAAAGTGATCACTTGATAATAATACAACCAATGTAGAAGGCCTCTATAATTGAGATGAGGGGGGGAGGAGATCTTCATGTACTTGAGCTGAATTTGGCCCGCCGTTCTTCATATGATGCTGCATTTTAATTCAATAAGAACAAGAAGTTTCAGTCAGAGTAAAAATAATGGACGATGCTAGAACAAGGAAGCACATCCAATGAACAACATTTGGTGTGGAGCATATAAGAATACAATACATTGCATCCACATCCCAGTAACATACATTTTGAGTTGAGTAATTTTGTTTATTTTTAACACGAGCTTTAAAATAATCAAATTGACAGAAACTCACGCTCAGTTGGTCGTGACATAATAGGGACATGGGAAGGTGGTTTCTTTTTGGTTTCTCGAATAGATGGCGAGCTTTGATCTGTAAAAAGTAATCGACACAATGGATCGCTGTAAACAAAGCTAAGGTATTGGAAAGTAATTTAGGAATGAGTTTGCAGTAGTACCATCTGATGGGGGCACGCAATTAAGAAGAGCCTCATGCAAGATAGCGGCTTGAAGCTGGTAAGTCTGGCATTCATTCACCAAGTGTACACGCAGTGCTTCTCCGGCATCTAGATATGTAATCAATTAAACGAATTCATGACATCAAATTTCTGTGACTGAAATTCCCAAATAGGAAAGCAAAGATGAAAATGGAAATATGAAGCAATGAAAATTTATAGCTTTGTATGCTAACTAGTACTGGATTTCTACAAAGGAATCAAATGAAGAAGTCAATCACCACATTTAAAGTATCAAAAATCAGAAATACCTGATGAGCATATAAACTTTATATCCTCAAATTCACAGGACTGAAGAACCAAAGGAACCTCTGAAGCCATAGTATATTGGGGTTTCCTTGGGATCCTATTAGTGTCCATTAGCAAATCAATCACCTACAGATTTAAGCATAAAACTGTTTAGCTCAAACTATTGAATAAGATATCCATAAGTAGAGATGAAAATCCTAGGATTTAATATCACAAAGCGATCGTAAAAAAAGATAACAAATATACAAGAGACAATGAGACCCTAATAAGCAAAGACACAACACAGCCATTCAGCGATGGTTGCCTCCTGCACACAAAACTCCTTTATTCCACATAAATAATCTTAACTCCAGATCCTTTCTTGATAAAGTTGGATTTGGAAAGTAAACTTCGAAAACATGTCATATATATATGCATGCTGCCTTTAGAGTACACAAGATTGATCGTGTTGCACACTCTTAAGGCTTAAAGGGCCAACAAGGCAACGACTAAGCAAATTTTCTAAGTGATTTAGTTATGAACGTTTTAGGAACGCACATTTGGAGATTCCAGTCCTTTGCCAACCATGAATAGAACAGCAACCATGCAGCGAACCTGGTGCCATAGAAAAGCACTTCCTCTGATTTTAATCACCCAAAGTTGATTACCATCATACCTGCAGGTAAATGCGAAAAGAATGCACAAACTTCAAGCCCAAAAATTTCCAAATGACATGATGCGAGTTCTTGTCATGCTGATATGATTATCCAAAACTTTATAAACACAAATCCATCACAACTCTAAACTCTGAAATGAAAAAGGTAATGAAGGTTTTGCTCATTGGATTTCATAGCAAAAGGAATGTTGTAGTCTCATTGTATCATTTTTCACCTCTGCATCTTAGACTTTTATCCTAACCTATCGAGAAGTATTTTGTAAATTCGAAACTTGTATCATTTTTTTTTCTTTTAGCTATTCTATCCACGGAAATTCTTTTGTATTTTTCCCCCCATTTTAACTTCTGATTTTGGATCTAGTCACTACTCCATACCAGTTCTTATTTTCTTGTGGGCAATATAAGTGCTGACTAGAAGCGCTAAAATAGAATATCCAAATGGAACCTGGGTTCAGGGCAATACAAGTTTATTTGATATCTTCTTTCTATTTCCGTATTTCTCTGAACCAGTTTAACACATTCACACACACACATAAGGATCAGAAAAATAGTCCGCAAATCTTAACCTCACATCTGTAGGAGACATCTCAAGTGACGTGATACGCCTCCTGTAGTTGTGCACATTTGCTGCGTCCATTTTACAGAAGTTTCTGAAGTCATGTTCCCCTACAAGTTTCTTCCCAGCACTCTCCATCGCCTAATGGGACACAAACCAAAGAAAAGAGTTTACAATTCCCATGCCTACTGGAAACAGAGAAAAAGAAAGACAAAACAAGGTTCAAGAATTTAAAGAAATTGCAAAGGAAAATGGTTTTCCTACCACGACATTCAAACTTTCTTTCCAAAAGAAATATTTATACTCCCTGCTTAAACAGCTGAACCTGCATCAACACAGTAGATGAGGAACATGATAACAAAATAGAATAATTTAAAATAACAAGCTTGACTATTTCATATATTAAAATTAATTTATTGCAAGACCTTTGCAATCTGTAGGATAGTAAATAAAAACATCTTAGCTTGCATCACAATCCTTGATCAAAATTCAATTAACTTTTTAAACCCCTCGCCTGCAATAGCATGGTTTAGCTTACCATATCAAACCCGCTTCCAATCAACTTAAGCATATATTGATACTCATGTATTTGATCATGTATATTGTGGCTAAGTTGTTTCAAATTTATGAAATAAGTAAAATCTTAGATCTCATAACAGGGCCCCGTTGTCGGCCAAAAAGTATTTGTTAGATAACTACACCCTTGGCCAATGTTTCCCCATTGCCTCCCTTCTATAATGCAGGATACCGGGTAGTTTCCTAGTCCAATGTTGCTCATTGCTATCAATCTTATCTATTTGATCATCATTCATCATATTAGAAAGCGAAGTTAAAAAGAATGCATACAAACCTTGCATGAAAATCAACAGGAACAGGACACCAGCCCATAATTCGAATATCATTTGGGAGGACTCGATTTAGCACCCTCACATAATCAATTTCACCTTCTGCAGAAAAAATGGGTAGACTTTATGCATATGGGAAAATAAATCTGTACAATTTTCCACACAAATGCACATGACATAAAGGATATAGTAAATATTAGATAGTCAAAAGCAATGTTAGGTTATTATAATACTTCCAAAAACCTTTAAAAATATGTATTTTGCAAGTATACTCTCAACAACATACTACTCAAGGGGCATGGCTCTCAGCAATACCCTATAACCATGAAAGTGACAAATCAACCTTAAAGGTAATCCTCTTGATATCCACAACAACATTGTAGTCATTCAAATTATCTTCATGTATTAATACGAAGAGGCAAGAGAAGGGAGGAAACCAAACTTGCTATATCAATACAACAATATTATGTCATTCAGACAAAACATTAGTTGTTTAACTGATATTGTAGCCAGACTTGTAATGTTTGGTTCTATGCCAGCTCTTGAAGAAATTCAATTAAGTTCTAAAGTTATTAGTAAATCTTGGGAAATATTTATGGAATAAATTATTTCACAGTAACATCAAATCCACCAGTGAATGTCTAATTTTGCAAGAAGTAAAGATTATTCTGCTAACCATATTGCTTTTCAAAAACAGCTTCTCCAGAACTTCCATTATCTGCTCCAGATATCTTCAGGTTCGATCTTAGGAAAAGAGCTATAACCTGCATCAAAATATTTCCAAATCAGAACCCATTAAATAACGAATTAACAGATTATATGAGGCTCATCAGTACAATAGTGGAAACCAATATAAGAAATTTGATGCTGATATAACCTCATAAAATTAAATAAAATTTCCAAATACTTTCATGTTTCATCCATTAACAAAAACCCCAAACAGTTTGCATTATTCAGAATTGCATGATAAATTCTCATTGTTTCAAGGTAGTAAATCCTCCAAACCAAAACAACAAGGAAAAGACATAAGACACACAATGTATTAGTGATTGCTAATAGAAATCACTCTCTTTCTTCTTTCCTCCTTTCCACATCAACTTACTTGTCCAACAGAGGAAACACCTTTGTCTGTTCTACCACATCTTGAGTACTGTGACTCCTTTTTATCAGCAACCAATAGCCTTGTTTTCTCGAGAGCTTTAAAAATTTCAGACTGCAAGAAAATGATAGATGATAAATCAAAAAGAGGCACTGACATGCAATGCTAAGCAATTATTTTAAAAAAAGTATCCAGAGTGTACATCCAGAATACTTTGTCCAGAATTTGTGATGCATAAGGAAAATTCTGCTTCTCATTTTTCATGGCAAATTTTGCAGATGTGACAAAACAAACCTCAACAGTTGGTTCCATTTGTGCCTCTGAAGCAAAACCATAGAACCTGTATTTAGCCGACAGTGAGAAGGCTTTCATATTCATTTCAAATATGTATACACACATACACACACACTCACTTCCAATTCAATAAATACAGGGAAAAAAGATGAAACAATTGGAAGGAAATTAAAATAGATTGTTGTACTTGAAAGATTCTAGCATGATCTTGAATTGTAAAAATTCTACCACATGTTCTTATGGTGCATTCAAAAAAATAATTTATATGGAATATAGAAATGTGTCTTTTCAGTATAGATGGGTGCCTCAGCAGAAACTGAGGACAAGAACAAGGCCACATGTAATAGTGACAAAATATACCTTTTCCCAAAATACATGACTTTTAAAGCTACATATCTCTTGCTATGATGACTCATAAACCTCGGGTTATAGCCTGTACCAAGATGCAAAAGTTCATTTAAATGTGGCAACCTGTTTTGCTGAATTGATCTCTCTTACGAGATTATAAACAAATTATATTCCTTTGTCATTTAAATTCATTAGACCCTGCAACATGTGAAAGGGGAAACCGATGTACATCACATTGTCAAGCCACCAAGTGTTTAAAACTAAAATAGTATTTTCTCTTAAAAACCACATCAATACAATAGTCCAATTATAGTCCCCAAAAGAAAATTGAGAAAAAGAAACCTGGCATTTTGTCTATCTTTTCTTCGGACTTCTTGTTGCCTTTTTTCAATTTTGTATCTTTCTCATCAGGGCCATGTAATTTGTTCTCCATCTGCATCACAGGTCAACACAAATTTCCTTGAAGAATGCAGCTGAAATATATATTTTTTACCTCTCTTTTTCTTTGGTAAATTTTTCCCAGCTGAAAACTTCCACTATGCTGCAATAGCCAAGGAGACAATAAATATAGCAAAAAATGCTAAGAACTACGAACAAATTCACCAGCAAACCTTGTGACCGTGACATTTAGCAAGTTGAGATAACAGCCTCGCATTCTCCACTTCTAATTCCTGATTGTATAAATCACAAATCAGCAGAGCACATCACATAAGATGTAAACTGGATTTTAGGTCCAGATAAAAAATCCTCACCCCAATTTCTCTAATCACTAAATAGCGAAAACACAACAGCATAACCTAGGGCTCAGTTCATTGAATTTCATGTAAATGTAAAATTTAACCCCCCCCCCCACCCACCCAAAAAAAAAACAGAGAAAGGTTTAAGAGTAGCACACATTAAACCCACATCAACTTCGATTCATGATTTTAAGGGGGAATTTGACATGCCAGCAATTTCAAGAAAAATACCCCAGAAAATTACATGCCTGCATTCTTCAGCATAGGATGCTTGATAAACCAATAACTCTACATTCTTTAGCATCCCTTGTATTTTAATTTTTAATTTAATTTTTTTGATGATTTATAACTGTAACACCAAATAGAGGGATCTCAATCACATTCAACAGCAGTGTAAGAACACATGGCTACCAATGGTGTTCAAAGCCAACAAGTCAACCAGAAACTTGAACTGGGTCCATCTTTTCAAAGCGATCTAAGTTTTCAGAAACAGAAAACGCAAGAGGTATTATATTATTGCAGGGTCGTTCCACTGAAGAATAGAATCGAAGTTGGAAGAAAATACCTTGACCCTGGCTTGCAAGCTGGCTATGAGGTCACTGTCATCGCCACTCAGTTGCGTCGCCATGCTCAAACATGCGAGCGAGTTACCACTGCTGCTTCTCCAGTTAATATAGGCAAATCATATTATTATAACGAGGTACTATTTTATGTTGTTATAATTTAATTTGTCTCAGCATATATTATTCTTAGCCTTGCAATCTTTTGGGTATGATAACCCTTTCAATAACTGTTTAAAACTTTTAAGAATAAAAATGAATTTAATTTGAAAAATTCCATCAGATTAGATTGATTCTGTTTTTAAATCGTAACATATTTGGTAAGATTAGTAATAAATTTCAAATTTTATTTTATATGACAAACATCAAATGAGACTTTTGGTGAATTGTCCTTGCCTGATGCTGTTGATGGCTTTTGCTACGAATTAGTAAGGAACTGCCTTTGTGTTCTTACCCTTGTCAACACCCATTGGGTTGCGTCGACGATGGAGCACAAGTCTAGGACTAAAAATTACAGCCTCCAATTCATCCTTTGAGATTAAACAGACGATCAAGTGTAGCCTTTTAGCTAACATTTATTTTGCGATAAAATTTAAAGAGATTCTTTTATTATTTATTATATAAATCCAATAAACTATCTAATATAATCTTTGTTGAGGTAACTATGATGCTTATTGACTGACTGAAAATTTCAAGTATGAATAGCACATGCTCTCATATTCTGCAAGTAAGTACTGAGTGTTAAAAAATTGCCAAAAAAACATAATATTTAAATAGTTCAATCACAAAATATAGACATATTTGTAGTATAAAATAACACAACCAACTAAACTTATCACAATTGATAGATGATTGAGTTTGTGTGATGTTGAAGAGAGATTAATTGCTATCACCAACAAACATCTTCGTAAAAGGAAAAAGAGTATAAAATAAATAGCACAGACATCACTACAACTCATGATATGCAAACATTACAAACCTCCGGAAATTTAATTTCAAGTCTCTAGAAACATGGCGAAACTAGGCTCTCAATGTGAATATATTGTGTATACCAAATGTTGTTATTGACAATGTGAGGATACTTCAATCTGCCATTCTTTGGGTCATACACAACTCCTCTAGCAAAGGTGGTATTCACCAGAACCATGCCACTCTCTGAGATGCACAATGGCTCCAAATAAGGAACAAAGCCAAAAATCTGAAGCTCAACATGAGGAATTGCCATCAATTTAGCCCAAGATTCTTTAGCTCCGTACTCCTTCATTAGCCACACAACCAAATGAGTTCCCTTATGGTCATAACAAACACAGAGGTAATCTTTCAAGACCGCTTGCATAGGATGTGCAGGGTTGTGATCACCAAAATCAGGCATCAAAACTTCCCCAAATGTTTCCTTTACCGTGTCAAAAGAACGGATCACATAGTTAGCAGGTCCACTTCCCTTTCCCAGTGCCACCCAATTAAGAGTGCCGCTGCCGCTGCCGCTGCCGCTGCCGCTGCCGCTGCTGCCACCGACAAATCTCCCTGACCCATTTGTGGGATAACCAAGGTAATCCAAATTCTGAATTGTTGTCCAAGAACTGTTACCAAATGCATAAACTTTTGTCACGGTCCTGTGAACATCCTCAGGACAAGGATCACGGAAAACTAACACCACCTTGTACTTGCCACTCACGTGGTCATAACCAAAACCATGATACAGCGCAATCTCATTACGGGAGTTACCCATGACCAGGAATGGAGATTCCCTTGATTTCAACCTGTAGCATGTTTGGAAGTTAGTTTCACTGGATTGACTTTTCTTTTCCTTTGAACATGCTTGGTACGGGTTACGGTTTCAATACGTGGCACGAAAGTTTTGAAAAAAAACCTAAGAGTATGGGATGATATAATATATAAAAAATACAAAATTATAGACAATAAAATACATAAATAATAATAATAAGAAAAATGTAATTTAACGGTATTCTAACTCCAATTTTTCATCACAATATTTATAAAACATATCAAACAAGCTAAATTACTTACAGAGGTATAAGATTTAACGGTATCCAATCGTAGTTTGTTCTGTTTAAAAAGCAAACTAAATAGTTTAGTTTTAATTTTTTATATTTATACGAACAAAACTTATATTTTAAGACATTTACTTGTTATAACGTTTAAGAAACAAATACTCACAAATACCCAACAAGTACGGGTACTGAGTACGAGTACGGGTATGATAGTTATTTGAGAATTCTCATACTTCATAGTTCACACCGTCTCTCATAATTGATTTTAGCCTCTAGAATTGATTTTAGAAGAAGTGAAAATTCATTACTTTAAGTTAAAATGACTTTAAGAGGAGCTACCAAATATAACAGCATATTTGATTTTCTAGCCTCATAAAATTAATCGTGTACTTTTAGAAGTGAAAAATTTAGGCTTCTCTAGGCCTTTAGTATTGATTCTACATTCTCCTTACCTAAAATCTAAATGCACACTAAATCAATTTACACAAAAATCACTTTAATTAAAGTCAATTGTGATAGAATCACATTTGTCAATAATCAATTGAGTAATGTGAGTCATAATTTTAGAACTATTAATTCTCGTAACCATCTTTAAATATAACCTTGTCAATGAAATTTTGATAAATGTATGATTGAACACGATTACGAGGAGAACTAGTAATCCTAAACATACTCTCAAACATTAGTCTAATCAATTTGGCAAAATAAGAATAAGAACCAAACACAGACACACCTGATTGATGGGTTCAACAACCGTACATGCGCTTTGTTGCAAGTAACGGGGATCAAGCACACAAGCCCATTGCAGGCGCCCAAGATGTGGTACTCATCGGGCCCAAACCCAAAGTCAACGCCTTCAAAATGAGTTTCCAATGGGTCGCCAAACAAGGACTTCACGGAGCAAGACATGAGGAGCTGGTGTTGCCGGCTGTGTAACAGGTAGCGGTGGTGGGTCAAGGTGGGGTCCACGGTGGACCTGTAAAGGTGCGATTTTGCGAAGTGGGTGTCGGAGATCGTGGACTCCCATTGCTTGCACACGCTCCTGAACCGAAGAAGGGACCTCACGGGGAGCCTCAAGAGAATTTCGTAAGTGAGTTCAAACGGGATCGGCGGCGCGTGGGCTTCACGCGGTGGCGACTGAGACGTGAGGCGGTTTCTCTTGGTATAGGCTGCAGAAGCGCCGTCGTCGTTCCGGTCCATGCTGATGTGGTCGGTTCCAACTTCCAACAATGTCTGACTTAGTGATTGCTTCAATTTTCCGGTGCTGATTATTACAATGCAGAGTTTCACACTTCTTCCCATTTATGTCACAGTCTTACTTTTTTTGTTTTTCATTTTTACATAACGGGATTGACTGCCCAACTCTAGCGCACCGACTATGCGATCTATATGTTGAAATAGATGTTTAAAGTATTAACTTTTAACTATGCCATTGTCTTACTATACTTACTCTTTTTTCTTTTTTTTAAAGAAATTCTTTTAATGTTATTAGAGTAAAAGATTTTTTTTATTTATTTTTTTTGCTCTTTATCATTTATTGTATGATATATTAATGCATGTTAATACTTTAAGAGACAAAATTGAGTGAAAAGTCAAATAATAAATGGAATATTATAAGAACATATAAGAATTACTCTTTTTTTTATTTCTATAGTAATTTTTTTCTTATTTCTTATAATGTCATAGTAGCTTAAATGCTAAGATTTAAAACAAAAATTGGCCACTAAATTTTCTTATATTGGTACCAGGTGAAATTTGTTCTTATTTTATTGATCTAACAGTAAGATTCGTAAGAAAAATGAGACATTTTCACTACTCCCTCTTCAGCAATTCTCAAATAGTCTGAATTAAGGTTGAGTGGGGATGATTGTCACGATTATCCCTAAGCAAACCCTAAAAAATTGGCCACGTGACAAGCCATGTGTCCACACAAAAATGATAGGTGACATTTCACATCAGTAGTTAACAGTCAAACTTTACTACAGAGACTAAATTCTACCAAAATTTTTTTGTCAAAGACTATTTCTTAACAAAAATTTTTTCAAAGATAAAACACAAAATTTATAATTTTTCAAAAACTAAAAACATATTTAACCCTTCTTTAAGCGATAAAGTTACATTTTGATCTTCTTTGCCAAATCTTGAAGTTACTTTTGATTTGGGGTAAGGCATAGAGTATGAATGTACATCACCTCATGTGTTGGGCTACCTAAGCATATTCCCTATCACACAAATAAAAAGGGATGGTTGGTTTGAACCGTTGGCTAACTCACATGAACACACATTGGTTGGTATCTAAGCCTATGATGGAAATAATTAATGGTGATGAAGATGATCTTGGGAATGGGTGGATTTGGCAATGTCGATGTCACAAGCACGGGGGGCAATTTCTCTGGTGACCCCAATGCGTAACAGTTAGTTCTTATCTCAACTATGGTTAGTGCACTAAAGAAGTTTATTTATTATCTCTGCATCTATTATTGTAGAGAATTTGGCTGCAGCAAACCGCAGGTCATTCGATGAGTATTGGCACATAAAAGAGAAAAAACTCATCTTTTTTATTTTACTCCATTCCAAGGCGGCACCACCAATCATAGGAAAGGCTTATTAGTGTCGTATTTATGTGTGGCTGCTAAGAAGGATCAAAAACTTTTTCCATAATGTGTACATTTGTAACGTGCTATGTTTGCTACGAATCTTTCACAGCAATGCAGAACGCAAAGTTTTATACATAGCAATGGAAAACGAAAAGCAAATCCCTCTCATTCCAATTTCCTCTAGTTTGTTACTGTTCCTTGTAATGTAAGGCAGGTTTCTTCTAGTCTGGACACTGCTGCATAAGAGAAATATATAAAAGGAATCAGTAGATACAACCCCAACTCATGTTGCTTGCTTGGTAGTCTGATCAAACAATCTCATAAGAGCTCTTAAGAACACGTCTTACTTTTAAAAGCCAATAACAAAAATACTCACCAATTTTATCTGTTAACAAATACGGAAAAATTAACTTGTACTTTTTTCTAAACCAAAGCAAACCCTAAAAAACTCAGTCAACCGAGTACCAGCGAAGATTTACAAATTATTGTCAAAAGCTAATAAGCTAGGTCCTCTGCTGCCATTCATTCCGTACTAAAATAAAATCATCAGTAGTATGAAAATGCTAAAATAAAACTACTAACAAAATGAATCCTCGAATCCCTTTGAATCAACTCATAATCATCCCGTAAAGAAAAAAAAAAAGAACCAGATCCTGATAAAAATTAAAAATGCAGAAAACCCCAACAATAGTATTAGCTCATAAAGTAGCTCACATAAAAAGGATGCAATGTATCTACCACTACAGCCGAGGTCACTTCATTCATTCAGTTACAACGAGCCAAGCTGATCACCATTTAAACTGGATGCAGCTTCATGAAGGACCTGCATCGCCTCGGACACCTTTAACTTTAGGGCCTTAGGAGACTCGATGAGATGGATTACCATTGAATTGTCCATTTCCAGCAACATCCCCGTCACCTTTGCTGTATGTTGATTAGGAGTAAGACGATCCACGAGGGGATACAGATGTTCACCCAGCATCTGTTAGTTTCAATCAACATGTAGCAAAGATTACATTTTTCATATAACAATTATTATAAGGGGAATACACAGGCTCTACATGTGAGAATGAAAACTTATACATACTATACGCTGATTTGCTGGGGTTGCAGAAGCCAAAGCAGAGGCAAGTGTGGTAGGAGATGCAGAACCATCAAAGGAAATTGGCATCATTGGACCCACTAAAGCTTGAGGAACTACAGATGCATCTATACCATTTTGAATGTTGACCATCTGCTTGCAAAAATTAAAATGTAATCAACCGTGGCTAATTAATGAGATTTTATTTTTTTTTTGGGGATAAAACCACTAAGATTATTTATAAAAACACTCAGCTTAGATTTACAGAATAATGACCTGGCTCTGCTGCACCTGTTCCTTGTAATGCTCAGGCTTCAAGACACCAATGTAAGGCAAGTTTCTATACAGTTCGGCAAAATCCATTCCATAACCAACAACAAAGAAGTCTGGACACTGCATAAGAGAAATTGTAAAAGGAATCAGTAGATACAACTCCAACTCATACGAAGAGGTCAGAAAACAGCAGCGAGAGCAACATATACCTCAAATCCCCGGTAGAATTTCCCTTCACCCAGTAGCTGAAAATGAACTTTTCTCCTTGATGGTTTATCAAGGAAAGTGCATACAGAGACAGAGGACGCTCCTTTGGATTTCAAGTGCGCAATGAGTTTAGATAAAGTATGTCCAGTATCTACAATGTCTTCAACCTATTTAGAAGAGAAAAATAGAAATCACCAAATAAGAAATTTAGAGATTTAAAAAAGTACAAAATGCAATCAAAATGAAAAGTAAAATCAAGATTATTTTCGTTTGAGATCATAATTCATCATAATATTACAACTTACAACCCCTTACGACAATCAAAGCTTTTAGCGAAGTAGCATCACTTCCTAATTATAAGAAAGTACCAGCAGACATGAAATTTCCCTTCGTTTTGAAATTACATGCATTTGATCCAACAATCACATGCATTAGCAGACCAAAGAAAAACAAATACATGTATTTAATTTGTACCAATTTTCCTCTTTGTACAATTGTTTTGATAAAGAAACTGATAACATCCCATCTATAATATCAAATTGACCTAACAATTGAATCCAATTGTCAAAAGGATTTTGCAATTTATATGACTTAGAGAATGCATTTAAATTCTAAAAATAGGCCTAATTTCATTTTCTTTAACGAAAAAGAAAACACTTACTCCGGCAATTTGATATTGCCAATAAAATAAAAAACAAACATAAAAAGTGTTCAGTTACCAAGATGACGTCGCGGCCGTTGATGTCAACCTTCAGGTCGAAGGAAATTGTGGGCGCACCGTTGGACTCGGTTCCTGAACCGTAGGATTCGGCTCGGACGAAATCGACGGCGATGGGGAGCTCGATTCTGCGAACGAGGTCGGCCAGGAAGAGGAACGCGCCGGTGGCTACGCCGACGACCACGGGCGGCGGAGAAAAGCCGTCAAAGTCGCCGGAAATTTGGGCGGCTAGGTCGGAGACTCGTTTAGAGATTTGTTCCTCGCTCCAAAGGATTGTCTCTACGTGGGAATGCAGAGCCATAATCCGAGAGAGAGAGAGGGGGGGTTTAAGGGATGCTTTGCAGCTACAACTGGGTCTAGATTTTAAATAAATAATTTTATGAATTTTTTTAATGAGTCCGCGAATGCATCATGTTACTATTTACTTTGTTCCATTAATTTCATCTTTCCTCGTTTAAATTTCTAATTCAAATTTTATATTGCCTAACAACTAAAACAAACTTCATTCATTCATTCATTATTATTATTTTTTAAATCTCTAGATTTATATATATGTATATATATAGTTCAGCACATAAAAACAAATTTACTTAAGTCATCAATAAACATTAAAATACATATCAAAATAATTTATCCATAAATATTACACTATTATGAGCAAAGTTAATGCGAGTTTGATTCTTTAGCATCATTCGAGAGTCCATTTGGGGTAACATGTTAAGTATTGTAACTCTTTAAGCACATGAACAGCCTTGAATATGCCCTAAACTTTGTAAAATTATTGGTACAAACTCCTTTTTAATAATAAAAATACATTAAAAGAAATCGGATCTATAAAAACTTGTTTTATTACATTCATTATATTAAAAAAAAATGTAAAAATGTTGTATGTACCTGGGTCTGGAGATTCACCCATTATCAATAATTTATTATTTTGTGCAATGTCAATTATTGTGAGATGATTAGTCACTAATTTTATCGATAAATGTCTATCATCAAGACAAAAAAAAAGGAACCAAAAGTTCCCAATCGTATTATCATGTAGAAAATATAATGCAGTTGCAACTGCATATGATTTAATTAAAATATGTTGAATAGAATCCTGTGTATTATTGTTTAGAAATAGTTGCTTGTTAGGGTGTAGACAAAATTTGAAGAGTTACAGAACAAATTCTGAACATGAAATATCTTAGTAATCAACATAAAATTGGCGTAACAGAGGAGAGGAATCAGATTTTGGATTTTCTTGAATAGTGTTGAAAGTAGTTGATTCCGCAATTCTAATGGAGGTTTGTGCCGCTCTTTCATATTTGAATCGGTAAGGTACACTGTCAATTCATACATTGACGTATCAACCAAAATGAGTTTTAAAAAAATAAGGAAAAACATAGAACTATCAAAAACACCTTTTCACAATTAAATTCATAAGTAAACTGTCGACATATACATTGATATACAGAGATTCCCAAAAAATAACAAAATTGATGTACAGCCAAAACAAGTTTTGAAAGATTAAGTAAAAAGATTAAAAAAAACTCAAATACCTTTCGTTTAACAGGTTAAAAGATGAGTACCATTCCCAAGTTTAATTATACCAAATTTAGAACAAATATCATAAAGCGGCAAAAGCTTCATGCATAAATAACTAACTCAATAATGGAAATGGATTATCTCAAATTGATTTGTTTTCAAGTATGATATTTCATCATTAATTTTTTTGTTTTCAAGCTGATTTGTTGCACACAACCACAGGCGTTCAGGGTCCATCCAATTGGATTGGATGTCCCCAACACAAATAAGATGAAAATTAAAAGAGAGGAAGAAGGAAGTGTAGCAAAATCCAAGTTCAAAAAATAGGTCTTAAGAAACAAAAATTATTGTCAAAAGCTAATAAACTAGGTCCTCTACTGCAATTCAATCCTATAACTAAAATAAAATCATCAATAGTCTGAAAATGCTAAAAATAAAACTGCTAATAAAGACTAACAAAACAAATCTTTGCATCCCTCTGAATCAACTCACAATTATACCGAAAAGAGAAAAGAACCAGATCCTGATATAAATTAAAACTGCAGAAGACCCCAAAAAATAGTATTAGCTCATTGAGCCCAAAAAGGTGGCTCACATATTATAGGATGCAATGTATCTACCACCACAACTGAGGTCACTTCATTCATTCAATGACAATGAGCCAAGGCGATCACCAACATCAGAACCGGACGCAGCTTCAGCTTCATGAAGGACCTGCATCGCCTCAGACACCTTTATCTTTAGGTCCTCAGGAGACTCAATGAGATGGATTACCTCTGACTGGTCCATTTCCAGCAACATCCCTGTCACCTTTGCTGTATGTTGATTAGGAGTAAGACGATCCACAAGGGGATACAGATGTTCGCCCAGCATCTGTTAGTTTCAAACAACATATAGCAAAGCAAATATTACATTTTCCGTATAACAATTACTATAAAATTAACTGCCACAATACTAATAATTACAAATTGAATTAGCTGCATAGATGATTGCAACTCCATTTCATCCCAGATCTAAGCAAAATTAGTAAAATAGTATTTTGGTCCTTGAAATATTCACACACATTTTATGTTAACCTCAACTAGTAAACTTTAATATAAGGGAATGGATCTTCTCATGAAATTTTTTCACATGATAATGTCATGTTTGATCTCTCACCATCAATTAAGAAGGTGGAACCCATGCATGACATAAGCAATTAAAAGATCAATAGTAAGAGATGAAACAAGACTGCCATGTGAAAAAATGATATGAGAGGATCCATTCCCATAATATAACTTTAACAGAGGAGTAAATTGCAGGAAAAGCTTATTCAGATACCAAAATACTAATTTACTACAAGGGAAATACACAGGCTCTACAGGAAAATGAAAACTTATACATACCATACGCTGATTTTCTAGGGTTGCAGATGCCAAAGCAGAGGCAAGTGTGGTAGACAGGGTTCCAGGGCGCTGAATATCAGTAGGAGAGGCAGAACCCTCAAAGGACATTGGCATCATTGGACTCACTAGACCTTGAGGACCTACAGATGGATCCATACCATTTCGGCTGTTGCCGATATATCTAACCCCTTGGTTGGAGTTCCGATGCAGCATCTGCTTGTAAAAATTAAAATGCAATCAACTGTGAATAATTAATAAGAACTTTTTTTACATAACACTATTAAGATTATTCATAAAACCAATAAAAGCCTAGATTTACAGAATAATTACCTGGTTCTGCTGCACGGGTTGGAGGTTTCCACCTCGGCGAATGCCCATCCTCTGCCCAGGCTGACCCTGTCTCTGAAGGTGGTATGGCATAATGAAATTTGGAGCAACACTAGGTCGCATTCCAGGCATGATTTGCTGCTGGAAACCAAATCCTGCGGGCTGTGGTGGTAAGAAGCCAGGTGTTCCTTGACCGAAGTACAATTGTTGAGGGGCAAGCCTTGCTGCCCCTGGATGATATCCAGGAATTCCTGCAGGCAAAGGTGCCATTCCACCAGGTGATCGGATTTGAGAAAAATGAGCCTGCAAAAGAAGCCAATTTGTTACACCATGAGAATTAGTTTATGGAAAATATATGAGAAAAACTCCTAAACACAATCAAACAACCATGATATTTTAAGCTTGCAAAAAGTAAAGAACAGAAGCTTTTTCTGTTGGGTGGGGATATAATATGATAAACTTCTATCCAAGATGAGGATATCAAAATACACAAGCAGATCACCCAAAAATAAAGAAAATTAGATACAATGAAACGTTCTTAAACAGTTCATAAAAACTAATTTTGCAAATCAAAAAGCACAAAATAATTCAACAAACGCAGATAACTTACATTCATTTAACTATAAGATACAACTAATTAATGAGGAAGTGGTCTAGAAAAGAATCACACGAACAAGATTAAAAAAGAGCATCCACCTGCAAACGAGCCTTCCTCTCATCTCTGCGCTGGGCCACAGCAACATACAGAGGCTTTCGTCCAATCAACTTTCCATTCATTTCATTCAACTGAATAGAAGATGATACAAAGCTTAATCATCGAATATATGAAGAGGATCATGTAGCTCAGCCACACCTTTTTTTAACAAAGAAAGAAAATTTAAGACTTACAGCTTTACTTGCTTCCTCAGGTGTAGAAAAGGCCACAAAACCAGACCCCCGGCTATGCCCATGTGGATCAAGCATCACCTAAAGAAAAATAACAGGTGCAATTTATATTTTCACTCATTCAAATAAAAATAATACAACCAACTAGTAAAAAAGGCTAGTTGGATGTATAAGGTACACTCAAACATGGACATAATCACAATTAGTCCATAGACTAGAGACATATAATAGGATTTGTAATATACCTTGCAAGATGTTATTGTTCCGAATTCAGAAAACAGATCCTTCAACTTCTCATCAGTGAAGCTGTCATCAAGATTTTTCAAATACAAATTAGCACCTTGTAACTTTTCATATCTGCTTATTCTTTCCTGCTCAAATTTGGCTTTCAACTCAGCCTCTCTTTCTGTTTTCCTCTGAGCTCTCCCCACAAATAAAACCTTGTCATCACTGACAGTAGTTCCATTTAGCCTCTCAACCGCAGCAGCTGCTGAATCTGGACTCTGGAAATTCACAAAACCAAAACATCTAGACTTCCCATTCACATCTTTCATGACCGTTGCACTAGTTATGGTACCATAGGGACCAAAGAGCTGCTTCAGGTCCTCATCAGCATATGTTTCGGCAAAGTTTTTCACATACACATTAGTGAACTTAGGTGATCCATTTGTTCGAGCCCTTTCCTGACGCCGAACAAAGAGTCCAACAAAGACTTGTTTATCATTTATCAACATGCCATTCAACTGTTTGATGGCATTCTGAGCAGCCTCTTCATTGTCAAACTGTACAAAACCGTACCCTTTTGACTGACCACTGCTATCAACAGCAACCTTGCAAGAAAGTACAGTTCCAAAGGCAGCAAAAGTGTCATGTAATGCCTTGTTGTCAATTGATGCGTCCAGGTTCTTAATGAACACATTAGCATATCCAGTTTTCCGAATGCTAGGATCCCGCTGAGAAAACATAATTCGAATGGGTTTCCCATTCAGATGAGTAAAGTTCAGAAGCTCCATGGCATTAGCAGCTGCAATATAAGTACCAAAATCAGCAAGGCAACTACATGATAAAAAATGCAAATTAACAAAAAGAAGCTTCTTTCTGTAATAGACACAGCAAAAAAATTAAACCTAGGACGGTCAGACCTCCTGTAAAATACCAGTACGTCTCACACCATTACGTCACTCATGGTGGCTTTAACTAATTAATTAATATAATAATCATTGTAAAGATCAATAGTACAAAGGCAATTTAATGAATACCATTTCCGAGTGACATGGCATGATTTGTTACCAAACATTTAATTTTCATTTCTTTTAAATTAATTATTTAATTGAAGAGTAAACCACAAATTTGTTGTTTTCTTACATTAAGATCTTTGAACAAGCGTTTTCTTTATAGCACTTCTCCAAGTCCAACTATAACATGAACCAAATCACCTTTGACCCTAACCCTTAAGTTCATTCCAAATTCAGCATCAGGGAGGCAACTATGGGATTGAAAATGCATATCAAACACAAATGAACAAATAGAAGTTTCTTTCCGTACAATGAGTGCATAGAAGTTTACCTTGGAGGGTCAGACCTTCTGTTAACTACCGGTACCTCTCAAGGCATTACGTCACTCATAGTGGCTTTAACTAATTAATTAATATAACTAGCTATAATAGTAAAGATCGATAGCTCAAAAGCAATTGCACGAAAAACCGTTTGCAAGTGACATGGCATGATTCGTTACCAATCATTTCAATTAATTAACTACAGAACAATGAATAAGTTTGTCGGATTCTTTCATTAACAACTCCGTACGAGCGTTATCTGACTTTATAAGTTTGTCTCTTTCTTTCATTAAGAGCTCCACACAAGCATTTTCTTACTTTATAGCACTTGTCTAACTATAACATGAACCAAATCATCTTTGACCCTTAAAACTGTTTATTCCAAATTCAGTATCAGCTCAGCTGCAGTTATGATATGAATCTCGTAACACATCTAGTGTATAAATATCAATTATCAAAATCATATAGGCACCATGGTACAACGTAGAAATAGACAAATCAGCATCCACCCATCCAACACTCCCCCCTCCTACCACTCAACTACACAGGCACCATGGAAACAAAATCCGCTAAAACATCATAAATTCCAATAGCACCAGTGCAGTAAATCCATATGATCCATTAATCCAAAAATCTACATATTTTTCTTTTCAGTGATTGATCTCTCATTTTATTCAGAAAAAACAAAAAAAAACTGAAACTTTATACACAAAACACCATGGCTGACGATAACACCACCACCAAGGTATCGTTTAAGATAAAACAAATTCAAATCAATCTGCATGCAAACCAAAATATAATACCAAATGCGAAAAAACAAGGCAAAAACACATAAATCATAAATCGGAAGAAGAATACGTACCATCCTGAGAGTTGGAGAAGTTGACATAAGCGTAGCCGAGAGAGGATCGCCTGGTCTGATCCCTGCAAACCCTAATCGAGACGATCGGAGCGACCTGGCTGAACAGGTCAAACAGTTGTCCCTCGTTCACATTCCCCTCCAGATCTCCCACGTACAGCGACGCGTTCGAGAACGGCCCTCCGCCCAATGCAGCCGTCGCCGGAGACGCCACCGCCAAAGACTGAGCAATCGGTGAGGAAATCGCTGCCGCCATTCTCTTTTTTTCCCGCGAAATTAATCAGAAAAACTTAAAATATTTGAAGAGTGACAGCGAGAATAGGAGTAGCAGCAACACTGAATTTTTTTCTCTGTGAAGAGAAATCTAGAAGGATAAAAAATAATTAAGGAAACCCTATTTTTACAATTTATTTATTTTTATTTATTTTTTTAATTTTCCTTTTTTTCTTCCTTCTGGTGCCTCTGAGAATAGGGAAACAACAGAGGGAGAAGAGAGAGGGAAGACGAAGGGAAGAAGTGGGCCCTTCATATACTTGCGCTCGCGAAACGCCCCGTTTCGTTCTAGGTTTCGCGTTTGGGGAATTGCAGCGTTTCGGGAGGATGACGTGGCACGGGCGCACTTTTTTATGAAGTTCCCGCATGTTGTCGTTGGTCGCGGTTTTTTCCGTTTCTTCCCTTGAATCCTATGTGGATAAATAAATAATTAATTTTTCCTTTATTTTATTTTGGTACATAATTATATTTTTCATTGAGGAGGCTGCATGTGTTTCACTTTGGCTTTTAAAAAATCTACCAAAAAAAATATTACTTTAGCTTTTAAAATAAAAAAAATTAATATCTGTTTTAAAGTTACAAAATATAATTCAAATTAATCTTAGATGCTTGATAGGTGTACTTTGTACCCTATTTTATTATTCTATAATTGAACATTGTATATTAAAAATGTGTAATTTTAATGCTTAATTAATATGTTTTGCACATTATCCTCTTTTGTGAGAAATTGAGAAAAATGCAATTTTAAGTATTATTTTATCTTAGAATTTAATGTTTAGATTTCTTTTGTTCTTTTTTAGTTTTCTATTTTAATTGCAGAAAATTAATTGTCAAGAGGATCATTGAGGATTTGAAGGAGATTTGATAAGATATAAATTTCAAAGAAGAGATTTGAAGAGAAGATTGAGACCAATAAATTCAAGATTAAATTCAAATTCAAAAAGATTTGGTCAAAGATTTG
>QANU01115364.1:506164-572172 GCA_003254905.1 Nissolia schottii | reverse complement strand
GTTTCATTTTGTCCCTGAAATGTGCTATCATGTACTCTAACAATTTTTCTAGTTCGCAGTGGTCGAGTGTTCCTTGTTTTTCAGGTAATGGAGCGAATTTTGACAGTTCTAAGAAGAGGCATTCCCGAAGGCTAGAGGAAGTATGGAGGTTACCCAGGGAAATAGGTCGGAGGGCATTGCTGACCTTGCCGTGCCACATTGCCGAGTTATCTGAACAACAATGGGAAGACCACTTGAGCCAATGTGGGGTGATAACTTCACCGTTCTACCCCTACCAACCTTACTCCGAGCCTTACTCTCTTCCCCCCTATCCTACCGAAACACATCAACCGCCACCACACGAACCTCAACCATACCCACATGACTCATACCCACCATATCCTTATTCACCAGAGCCCATATATTGCCAACCCTCACTAGAACCCTCATACCAACCTCCCCATTGCCAACAACAAACTCAAAACCCTTCCTAAGAGGAGTTGGAGATGTTGCTAGAGGAGCTAATGCAGGAGATGAAGGAGGTGCGTGCTAGTTTGCAAGAGTTGAGAGAAACCATGGCTACATCTAGTGGGCACGAGGAAAACAACTGCTCGAATAATGAGGTTGTGTGTGAAACCCCACCATCTGACATCATTGATGATGGTCGGTGTTTAGAGGTTTTGGTAGAAGAGTCACCCCAACTCGTCATTCTTGATGATGAATCTGATACTGAGGTGGAGTTTGAAGAGCCACAACCGGAGGAAGAAGCACATATCACTTGTGTTATTCCTGGTGTGGTAGAGGTGTTGGTTGAGCCTGCCATTCTGTCTAAATTTCCCCCATCTATTCCATTACTCCCATCATCCCCTCTCCTAGCTTATCAGTTACCACCACTCGAGCTACACCTTGAGACACATGTCCCTCTCCTTGGACCATGTGAGTATGCTCAATTGGAAACTGATGGCCAGTTGCGGGCCTTATGTGAAGGGCTTGGAGACTTTCTTCCTGCTACTAGGGGAAGGTTAGACCATGTACAGGGACAATTCAAGAAGCCTCCTAGTGGGAACCTTCATCCACCCCCACTTGGAGTGATTACTTGCTGGATAACCAAGCCAAGGCGAAGCCTCAAAGCTTCACGGCATCGATGGAAGATCTCAATGCTTGGCTTCCAAAAGAAACATGGCTTCCATGGCCATGACATGACTTACATGGTGTGGGATCCAGGTGGAGGGTACCGCAGCAAACTTTGGTGGATGTTTCTGGACCAGTTCAAACATGATCCTCCATGAGACGGCCGTCATCCGTCCAACTTAAGGACATTAAACAAAAGTGCTGGGTGGGAGACAACCCACCGTTTGTGATTTTTTTTTTTCTTTCCTTTTCTTTTATTTTTTGTTTTACTTCGTTATTTTTCTTCTTGTTTTGTTTGCTTAAAATAGCAGTTTTAACTGTGCAATAATTGTGAGAATTCATGAATACGGGATAATTTAGACTAGTGGATAATTGATTTGTGCAATGTGAAATATTGTGTTTGATTATTTATGGCATTATGTTTGATTGAGCATTTTATAAATCCTGGCATGTTTTAATTAATTGGATGACATTACCTGGTAAGATTTGAGCCTTTTATAGGATGGCAACACTACATGCCATTCTTTTCTTTGTTGTGTATACACTCATTAGTGTTCAAGTCTAGAACTTGCCTGATTCTCTGCATTGCACTTTTACCTTTGTATATGACATGTGATATGATTGAGGCATTCCTTGTGTATTTAGCTCACATATCCATATGAGCCTACCTTGAACATTTGACCCTTGTTAGCCCCTTTGAGCCTTGTAGCCTTTTATTGAATAATTAGCACAATACAAGCTGATAAACCAAGAAAAACCATGATACACCTAGCTTTAGGGCTTAGGAGAATTGTGGTACATTTGTTCATATGTGCTAAGCAACAAGTGTGGGGTTACATGAGGACATGTAACATTCAAAGTAGGGGGAAAGCAACCGCAATTGCGCCTATTGGTTGGAAAATCTATGAAAGTGCCCATGAAAAAAAAAATTATTAAAAAAAAAAAATTGAGGCAACTAATCTGCAAAACAACCAATTAGGTGCACCGACAGAAACTCTCCCCTGAGCTAATGGGTAAGCGATGGCAAGATTTCCAAGAAGTGTGAAAAAGAATAAAAAAAAAAAAGAAAAATAAAAGTGAATAAAAGTGTTTGGGAATTTGTCATCAAGCTAATTAGAGAACAAGAGAAGCTAGTGGAGATCAAGGTCCTTGCACCGTTGGTTAAGCACATATGCCATGAATTCTACTAAGTCTTAGGCTTTAGCTCACTGGCCATATGATATCCCACCTTGACCTTGGCCCCATTACAGCCTTAAAAAGACCTCTTGATGCATGTCATATATATTTGGTGATCCGTGATGCTTAGAAGAAAGTCAAGCCTATGGAGGCGACTCTAGTGTAGTGATTGAGAGAGCATTGGATGAACCTATACACTTTGAGTGACGAGTGACACACACTAACCTGTGAGGCCCAATTGATGTTAACATGCCTTGAATTATTCTTTGCTTATGATTGATATGCCAAGAAAATTAGTTTTAATGCACAGTGATATCATCTATTGTCTAAATATACTTTTATTTTTGGATTGTCATGTATTTTGCACAGTTGTCTGGTAGCTAGTGAGTCGGCTTAAGTGCCTCCCTGAGTTTCGCGGCTTTGTAGGGGGATGTAAATAGTGTCGCCGCACCAAAAAGATTTTTCTTTATTTGTTTTTATTTGTTTTATTTTTCATTTATAGTTTGCTTTTGTTCTTAGTTCCTTGCATGAGGACATGCAATTGTTCAAGTGTGGGGTAAATTGATAGGTGTACTTTGTACCCTATTTTATTATTCTATAATTGAACATTGTATATTAAAAATGTGTAATTTTAATGCTTAATTAATATGTTTTGCACATTATCCTCTTTTGTGAGAAATTGAGAAAAATGCAATTTTAAGCACTACTTTATCTTAGAATTTAATGTGTAGATTTCTTTTGTTCTTTTTTAGTTTTCTATTTTAATTGCAGAAAATAAATTGTCAAGAGGATCATTGAGGATTTGAAGGAGATTTGATAAGATATAAATTTCAAAGAAGAGATTTGAAGAGAAGATTGAGACCAATAAATTCAAGATTAAATTCAAATTCAAAAAGATTTGGTCAAAGATTTGCTGAGGATTTTTAATGCTGACTTTGCCACGGATTTTGCGCCAAGATGGAGATTGAATCTCGATTTGACCTCAACTACAAAATTGTAGATCTATCTCTTAGCTTTAATTGGAGATTTGAATCACCTCAATCCGATATCGGTAGCCAAAGTTATCGCGATTTTACTGACTGCTGTGCAAAAGTGCGAGAATTACTTCCACTTTTAGCCAATCCTCTACAAATAAATATCCTCTCTCAACAACTTGGAGAGAACTTCATACTCAGCCTCCACTTTTATTTTCTGCACTTTTCTCTTTTCTTTTATGCACTTTAGGTTGATGTTAGTAGTGCTTAATTCTTAGTTCTTCAAGGATTTGCGAATTTCTCCCGTTATTGCATTCAGGTTTTGTCACTTTAATTCTCTATTATTTTTCCACTCTCTTATTCTTTATTTATTATGAGTTTTTATCCTCCACCCATGGAGGAGTAGTTTCTTAATATCTTGCATGCGGTAACTCTAGATTAGGATTAATTCGAGGTCTTGTGCTTAATGTTTATTCATGATTTGTTCCGCCTGTGATTAATAATATAGCGATTGCATGTTATTGGTTAGGGTTAATTCTAGGTTGATAGATCTTGACGATTGTAGGATTTATTGATTTAGGATTTGGGAACTTTTTGGGAAACTAATTAGATTTAATTAGGTTGTGCAATTGGAACATAATTGATATAGGTTTTTAATGCTGAGATCTTAGTTTTAATTCCTATATTAATAAATGCTTAGGGGATTGACGATCGTAGTCTCTTAGGTGAATTGCGTATTAGTTAGAGATTTCAACTAATAAACAACATCCCTCCTTATGAATAATTAATTAGGAACCAATGACAATTAATCATTGATCTAGAAACGCCGTATGCAGGGTATTGCTTTTTATTATTATTGACTTACTTTCGTTTTGCTCTCTTTTTATTTATATTCAATTAATTCAACCCCCCCAATTTAGTGTAACTTTTAATTGGTTCTAATTGCTTCCTTGAGAGACGACCTAGGTTAGCCCCCTTTACTACGTTTTTGGGGTTAATTTAGCTTTATAAATTATTATTTGATCGCACATTGAAATTAACGACGTTTTGGTGTGTGTCAATGCTACGTATCAGACTCATTCCAAATATTAGCATGAACAATGACCAAATTTTATATCATCCGTAAAATATAATTTTTCCTTTTATAAATTTATTACTAGTTTAGAATCTGTGTTATATAGAAATTTATTTTTGATTTGTAGATCTTAATTTTTAAACAAATTATTTGAGCTTTATTATGTATTTTTAAATATTAAATGCAAGATATTGCTAAAATTTAAATTAGAGAAAAATTTAGTGAAATATGAAATTTAAATTGATAAAAATTTAGTCTGGTTAAATAAAATTGGTTTAGTAAACCGAAATTTAAATTAGAAAAGATTTCGTGGAGTTACTTAAATATATTTAGTAAAATTTAAAATTTAAATTAAAAACGATATAA
This sequence comes from Nissolia schottii, assembly GCA_003254905.1. NCBI lineage: Eukaryota > Viridiplantae > Streptophyta > Magnoliopsida > Fabales > Fabaceae > Nissolia > Nissolia schottii. The sequence goes on along the minus strand of QANU01115364.1, from coordinate 567,471 downwards.
TGAGGTCAAGTTGAAAATAGGTTCAGTGAAAGCGGGGTGGGAAAGATTTTCCAAAATAATGGTAAAATAATACTGAAATATAATTAATGAATTTTTCTTTGAATACTCACGTTTTTATGAAGGTATTGATACTTCATTATATTTGAATGATTTTGATTCAATCACATATTTAAAATAATAAACAATTTTAGGTAGTGGAACACATGGTAAAATCTTAAATGTTATGATATCGTTACCCTTGAATTTTATGAGATATCAGAGCAAACCCTTAATTAATATATTATTATTATTATTATTGTTTAGTCATTTTCAAAAAAATTTTGACACTTAACACTTGAATCCACATTCTATTTGTTCTTTTTTATTGAGTAAGTGGAGAGTTCTGGTTTGATTCTTATCTCCTATTATACTACGACCTGTTTGACATACTAGATTAAACTAAATTAGATAAACTTATTTAGTTTACTAATTATTCTTTTTTATTGAATTATGAATAAGTTATTTTATATTTAAACAAGCTAACATTTAGCGATATAATTTTTGACTTCTAAAATTTAAAAAAAAAATTATAAATTATGTCATTCAAACGATCATTCTCCATACCACTAGACAAACTTGAGTTGGTTAAATGCTGTTTGGTCTGCATTGTAAGGAACTATTCCATCCGGTCCACTAATGTATCCCAATACAACTATTGTGTTCAAATATTAATTTCTTAATATAAAAAAAAGGTGAAAATGAAAAATAAAATAGATCAGAGAAAGCGCTATAAAGAGGTCGATTATTATTTATTTATTTATTTGGTAACTACTAATAGGTATGGTTTTTTGATTTGTTGATTGGTTAGCTACGGTTGTGTTGGTTGACACGTGTTGGCAGGTTGCTTTCAGCCGTTTCTTTATAATAGGAGGAGCTTTGAATGAATATGAGCCTGAAAGTGAAGGTGGCCTTAGTCTTCACGATTTGTTTGTGTCGTTTTCTTGGTCGAATGTCGTCACGTTTCGGTTAAGAATGTTTTTCGTTTGAAATTGAAATGGATGGGATGAGAAAAGCTCCGTTGTGTTTTTCGGCCGTGAGAAAACACACTTGTTTGTGACAAAAATTACAATTAGATCACAGATGTTGGGCCGGCCCATCAGAATTTACCATAAATTGGATGGAACGGGTCAGCATTTTCTTCTACTAACCCAAAACATTTCCCCCAACTATGTCATTATTAATTTAATTGTTAACAATTTTCCTCTCAATACAATAATGGTAAAAAAATTAACACTTGGTTCACGTGATTCATTTGACTTTTTTTTTCTTCTAAGGAAGATCTATTATAATAATAATAATAATGATAATGATAATAATAATAATAATAATAATAATAATAATGCAGAGAGAACTTTAACTTTTTCTTAATGAAAATGTAGTGATTAGTATTGTAACCATACATGGCGAGCTTTGAAAATTGAGAGCAGAAGAGAGAAAATGTTTGATTTCTGGCAAAATGCAAGACAGATTGCTTATTATTTTTCTCTTAGTACGTGGTTTTCTAAGATTTTTTCCGGTCTATCAAATACCAATCATTTTTCTTATTTAGAAGGAGAATACTTATATTTAAAGTGCACGTGGATTTACGTAGATTTGACTATTTAAGAAATCTAACCCAACCCAATTATATATTTTCAAGTTGAATCGAATAGTTGAATTAGTTTGATTAAAATTTGATAAAATCAACGTCTAAATAAATGGAGTTTTGGGTTTTAAAAATGAACCCAACTACCCCATCCAATGGCCCGGTTTTTATTATTTTTAATTATTTTATTTAATTTTATAAAATAAAATGAGAGAAAACACACACTATATATATATATATATATATATATATATATAAACCCTATTTAATGCATATAAAGCTACCATTTAAAAATGTTGATTTACTGTTGCATGATATATTTTTGGCATTTTTTTTTTCATCTGACTAACCTACCCAGTCCAACCCATTCATGGTCAGGTTGAAGGAAAAAAAATTGAAAAAACCGACACAACATCAGAGATTTAATTGAATTGGGTGGGCTGTACAATCATAATCCTTAGTTTATGGTATAAACCATATAGCATATGGTGCTCTGCTCAATAGCGATTAAAAATTGATAGATCGACACCAAACTTGCAAATGTGTTTGTACAACAAAGTTAAAAAATACGGTTTAACAAGCAAATGGTAGGAACGCTTGAATAGACACTTTTGAGCGGTACATTCTATATCATTCAGACGGTCTAAAGTAAAGTAGCAAGAAAAATAGACACTTTCTTATTCTTACTCGTGTATCCTCTTCTTTTCTGTAAATGACATATGATCCAATTGTTATTAATTTCATAGAGAACTGCATCGGTGATCTTCTACCAGCATTTGAAGAGGATTCATCGTCCATCTAATCTGTGCTTAGGGATTATATGTTTCCCCATATTTGCCTGTAAATTATATCAATGGAAGTAAATACCAAATGTAAATCATTATAGACCAATCCAAAGTCATATTTACAAGAACATACTTTTGCTGCTAATGACGACCATTGCTATGTTCCCTCATTAGGAAGCCCCTTATATTTGCTTTCTGCCCTACCATAAACAATTATTAAAGTTCTAAGCAAATTTCGCAAAATTGTTACCTGGAGTGGATCCATTCATGTGAAAATTGCACATGTTATCATGTGCACATTTTTTTCCATCAATTGAGTTACCTTAAAAAGGTAAAAAGTTAGAAAAAATGGTAAAGATGTGCATATGACATGGCCATGTGTAATTTCTACGTGAGAGGATATTTTTTCCCTGTTATTTGATTAACCTTGATAAAATTCACAGTCTGGGTAAAATAGAACACTAGCTTCTCAACAGCTTTTAAGCATTCTCCCAAATACAATGCTCAAACATCAAAATAAACAAGTGCTATGTATATATATTAATCCCAAATGTTAATGTTTAAACATTAAAATGAACGAGTGCTATCTACTTACCTGTCACCATGGCGTACTAAGATAAGGTAGACAGGATCTTGGGGAGATATCTGGAATAGCTGCCACACAAGGTAGGGGCAAGTAGTAGCGCTGAAAATTTGGCAAATTTTTTATTAATGTCATCCACCAAAAGAAAACTGCTAGAATTGATGGGACCTACATAAGCATGCACCTTATGCCAGGGAAAGTGATTAAAAGGATATGCACTTTAGTAACATCTTCAAATTTTATAAATAAAAAAAATTGTTTATTTAGTTTCAACTATCATTGTATAATTGTTTGATTAAATGATTGCCAAAACTAAATTTGTACATGGCGAATTAAACTGTAATTATTTTTGCAAAACAGATCAAAATTTGTATCGAGATCGAAGTATATTGAAAGACAAATTAAGAGATCATTGGCAATTGGAATATCTGTTGTAAAAATCAAACGGGTTAAAACTCTTCATAAAGGCATTTCTAATGAGTAATGACAACTGGTTCTAATCACCAAGCAATAAGCAAAATTAAAATTGTGAGAACTAACCTGCCAAAAGCTACCAATAGAATTATCCACAAAACTGCAGAAATCCAACTAGATTCTTTGTAGGCAAACCAAACCTGATGTTCTATGAATAATTAGGACACTTACATTGAAACAAAAACAAGTGTACTAAAATAAATGTGACAGTGTATGTCATTGTAAATACTATCCATAAAACACAGGTTTATATGATCTCATTTTTTGGACAAAAGAAAACAAATTCAAGAGCCTATTTGAACCTTAATCCTCCAAGTTAATAACTACAAATTTAGACTTACTTACTGCTATTGCCACAACATTGATGTAGAAGTCAACAAGTGTCGCTGCCATCCACCTGCAAATGTTTTGGAGATCATGACATTTGCAAAAAATATAAATGACCAGGACATGCAGAAACTTTGTAGATAATTTACTCACATGAGCTTGAGAAGTTGTAAATATACTTGTATGAGACACAAAAAGTACATAATTTCGCTTGTGAATACTAAATCAGGGATATAAAGAAGAAAAACAACTTATACATTGCATTATTTCAAAGCCAATGTGGTCCACACTGCACTCTATGCACAAACTTTCAAATGTTCAACAAAAGGTACATTGCATATAACAGAAGCAAGTCTTTAAATTTACTGAGATCATGTTAGGTGCTTGATTTTATGATGGTAGTCCATGATTATGCACAAAAGTCAAACAATGAAGAAATGTCACCATGCATCCATTCAATCACACACCATTCAAATTGTCCTAAGGTTCAAAAAATGATTTTCCTAAGACCTGAAAATGCAAAGTACAGTTCTCTTGTGGGAGAGGAAAGTTCTTTCTCACAAGAAGCACAAGATGAAGAAAATGTATGCTCCATTCATGTAACTAATGCTTTATCAATACTCAATCATCTTTTATGCTGACAATAAGGATAATGAGAAATGATAATGAAGAATGATGATAATTAATAACAAGTATGATGCACTTACGGAGTTAAAAGCTCCATCCGAAAAGGAGAACCATCAGTGATGAGTGTGTACACCAAAGTTGCGAGCATGAAAACACCCAAAATGCCGAAAAGGACTCTTAGAGTCACAACAGAAGAATGCTTCCTTTTCGGTTCTGTGTCAATCCTATGTGAAAAGACTTATCAGAGTCAATAAGAACAGAGGAGAAAATTCAAGAGATTATAAAAATCATACAACATCCTAGGCCATGACATTGTATTCTGTAGAGTATAGAATATCATCCAGCACCTCTTCTAAATATATAATATAGAGAACTATCCAAAACAGAGAGAATAGTTTACGTAGTATTGATAAGCAATAATTATATCATAAAATTTAGTGAGAAGAAGATAACAAAAGCATCAAGTTACAACCTAATTCATAGATTTCACTTTAAGAAGTGGGAGAAAAAACCTTTTAAACACCATAGAGTTTCATTAGTTGAAAGACTTTGTATCATTTATTTGCTCCTTTGATATGAAAAAGACTAGATGCTGAAACAGAAGCTAGATGGTAACTGGGTAATCCCACATTATAGGAAATGCAGAGGAAATTTTGACTCTATAGTTGTGCTTCTGTAGACATACTTGTTTGGATGCCGCAACAGAACATAATACATAGGATCTTGGGACGATTCTTGAGATGACAGCTTCAAAAATTGCACGACGATATAGGTACATGTAGTAATGCTGAAACATTTAAAAGCATGAAAAAATAGAGAGAATAAATTAGCTCTTTGGAGATTACTTCACATGATCATGATAAACAATTATAAGAAAGAACCCAGAAACATGTTGCCTTTTGATAATAATATGAAATCAGAGTACCACAACCATCTTTCGTCATAGGTGCAACAGATATCATGAAAACAGAATCAAAACTGTGTCTAGTAGAGCTATTATAACAGCAAGACAGAAGTATATAATTGAAGGCTTCTCTTATCAGAAACCAATTTACCAAGTAAACTTGATTTAACAAATTATGATGAATTATATAATTACTAATTTCCCAAGATGAATTATATATACCAGTCTATCTTGCCAAAAAGTTCCTCACATAGCTCATATAGGCTATATACTAATACTTGGTCAAGCAATACTGCAAATACTAGCAATCAATTAAAATGAGATTGAATCATAACGGGAAATAACACCTTCCAAGGCAGATAAGGAAAATTATCCACAGAATTGAGCTGATCCAGTTTGATTCCTTGTAAGCAACCCAGACCTGATATGATAGACCAAATATATATCAGAGGTGGTGGTGAATTTTGATACATTACCAATTCGACAACGTTTCGTTAAGAAATCGTTGCGTTTAAACAAGAAATATCAGAATTCAGTGATCACTTCAGAATGGATTGATTCATCACTGAAAAAGAAACATTGATTTCCAAATAAAATTAAGAACGAAATATTTGTTGTTCGCAATCTAAGTGCATCAAAAAATGCATTGACTTACTGCCAAAATTACAACGTGGATATAGAAATCAATCAAAGTTGCAGCCATCCACCTGAAAGTAGAGGGAAGAAAAAAGTCAACTAAAAAATTAGCCACTGTAATGATTTTGGAGTAAACCTTTAAATTAGTTATTGGAATTTAAGTTCATCTCAAAAATAGCTATATTAGTTGCTGAAATTTTTAAAAGTAAGCCAAGTTAGTCCTTTCACTTCAGTCAAATTAGTCTCTTTTAAAATTAACTTGAGTGACTTTTAAAAATTTTAAAAATTAGAATGGTCATTTCCATAACTTGAGATGAGTTTGATCAACGCTCACGAATTTCAACGATTAATCAGTTATTTTGACTATGATTAGAAAATAAGAATTAGCAAAGAAAGAACACGGAGAAAAGAAAATATGGGAAATGGCATGCAAGGAAATCAAAAGTAAGATAATGAGAGATTACGGAGTGAGAAGTTCAATGCGAAATGGAGAGCCATCGGTGATGAGAGTGTAGAGAAGGGTGGCGACCATGAGAGCTCCCAAAACAGAGAACAAAGTTCTCAGACCAATTGCCAATTGAATCTTCGCCATTGTCAGTGTCTGTGTTCACATGAGGAAAATGAAAGACACAGATAATAAATATATAGATAGCTGAATGGAGTTAAAGAAGAAGAAGGAGAAGGAGGAGGAGGAGGAAATGGTATGTGGGAAACATGGGGACGCAAAGGAACCACGTTGCCATTGTCATAGGTGGAAAATTAGCCCAAAAGGGACGTTTCACCAACGCAGTATCACATCCATATTAGTGCATATGATTTTGATTTTATCTTGATGTGGTAAGGACTTACAATATTTATTTAAATCGTATTACCCTTTTTACTGCAATCATGTGAAGGTCAAACCCTGCTCATGAAATTTAATTGAGAATTAATAAAACAAAATCAATTTGATGGATTATTGGAATAAAGAATTGTTTTTTATTAAGATATTAAAGGGAATTTTTATGCACCCTATCACACAAATTTAGGTTTATTCACTTCAGAAGTGCATGAGCAATCACTATGTGCCATGGTAAGCTCAACCATGAAATAACGAGTTTTATAAAATTATTCAATTATATTTTTATTATTAATATAACTTTTGAGATAATAATGATTAAAATGAAATACTTTCTCTAATGTTGATACCACACATAAAGAAAATAACTTTTACGCTTATTAGTATATCAAAATCAATTTACTCTAATATTATCGATTGGAAAAAAAAAATCTAATACTATCGATTTTAAATTGGAGCAACATGTGGGAATGTAAAAACCTGCAAAAAAAACTCATCTACTAAATTACTTTCATGGCAAACGCAATGAATCTCTTTATGGAAAGTGTCCAAGGAAAGAATCTCTATAAGTGATAAAGATTTGGCTCGACTGAAGTAGGAGATATATTACCTTAGAAAAAAGAGTAGGAGATACATTTAAAACGGTATAGTGTATAATCTCAATCATTAATAAATAAATAAATAAATTAAGATTTCACAAGATACAAATATTAATATGACAAATCAAATGTGTGATAATTCAAACCATTAATTTGAGAGATTATAAACTTAATTCTCTAAAATGAATCCTTATTTTAGAGAGTTAAAATCTCAATTTGTAAAGGGCATTTGCTTAGGTGACAAGTAAATTTTCAAGGAATTCCCTCAAATAATTAAGTACTCCCTCAAAAATCTCATGTATTTCTCAATGTGTATAATCAAAGTTGTGATTAGTTGCTCACGAGTTGGATTGGGTTCGACTTGACTAACATGTCTATCCGACTGACCAATCTGAATGGCGGATCTATCGGATAGGATTGCTACATTTTGACAAGATTATTTAATCTGACAAATCCAATAATAACTGGTTGGATTGGGTCAGATTGGTAGATAACCATTTATTTTTTTAAAAGGAATTTGTAAAAACTTGTCTCATAATTCAAAATTCAATTTACTACACATAAAAAGCAAATAAATATACATAGCTATTGCCTCATGATGACTACAAACAAAACAAAAAAATCAACACTCAGCAAATCCAAACACCACCACATCCAGCAACCATAATCAAATCCAAAACATAACACACCTGTAGAACCAGAGGCTAAGAAAAAAGCAAAAATAAAATCCAGAAACCAAACCCTAAGCCCCAAAACATAGCACACATCATCACATGAACCACAACAAAATAAAAACACAACAACCCACAAATTGTGAATCCCAACCCCAAATCATAACCAACAACCACCTCATGACCACCTTACTACCACCCATCAAACCACCACAAATCCTCTCACAGCCCCTCAGTTAGAATTAAAATAAAATAGAACAATATCTTTATTATATCATAGATTAATTTAGGTTTGATTATAGGTGCTAATTTAATTTGATTTAGAATTATTTTCTCATTATGTGTTGATTCTGTTGTGGACCTATAAATTGGCACTACTTTATTGTACACAACACAAAACTCTCATAATACAATTCTGTTATTTCTTGTTCTTTGTATTTTCTCTATAGTCTTTGTTACGTCTCCTTACCGGTTTTATCAAGTTGTTTAATACCCTTAATCCCATGGAATCATTAACACAGAACCCAAACTCATCCCTACCTCACTGGCAACCACCCATCCATGACCTCATCACAGAACCACCAACACCCACACCTACAAAGAAAACAGAAAACAGAACCCCTAGCCACCACCCCCAACCATTAGAACCTGAATCTCAGCAACCTTAACCACCAGCAACCAAAACCCTTTCTCACACATGCAAAAAAGATGAGATCGAGAGAGACAAATGTGAGAACTTGAGAGTGAGCTTAAAGGAGAGTATAACCCAAGGTAAGAGACAGATCCATGAGGGATCCGGTGGGAAAGCAGGCATACGGAGGCAGTGAATGACGAGATGAGAGACTTGAGTCTGAGAGGGAGAGAAGTCGAGAGACGGAGAGAGAGAGAGACGATGTCGGTTAGGTAAGACTGAGGGTTTGGAGGAGAGGGAGAGAAAACGTAGACGACAGAGAGAGTGAGATGACGATGAGGTGAGAGTGAGGGTCTGAGGGAGAGGGAGAGAAAACGTGAGAAGGAGGTCGCCAGGTCAGAGAGAATGAGCTGACGGTGAGGGTCTGAGGGGAAAAAGAGAGCCCGGAGAGGAAGTGAGATGACGAGAGTCCGAGGGAAGTCAGAGCAAGGGATGACAGAGTGAAGTGAGAGCCGAGAGGAACTGAGGAAGGAAGAGGAACTGAGGAAGGAAGGGAAGAGTTATGGAATTAGCAATTGGAGATTGGGTACTGATTTGAGGATTTTTTTTACTTTTAGGCACTAGATTTTTTTTTTTTTTATTATTTGGTCCGGGCAGATCTGGTAAATTTAAAATTTTGAATTCGTCGTTTGACCCTTTTAATAATTCTTCTTTTGGGGTCATTCAATCTGCTAACCCACCAACCAATCTAACTCGATCCGTAAGCACCCCTAGTTGTGACAAAAAGTTTATGATTATATCCTTTATAGTATGGAAGGTAATGCATTAGAATTTAATCTCAAATAGTGGTAGCAATAATGATTAAAAACAAAAGAAGAAAAATGTAGAACCCCTTCCTCCATCTCTTTTCCTTGAATTAAAAAAGGACCAAAAATTTGTATTAAATAACATGAGAAAATTAAAATAAAGAAATTAGTGGACTGGTATGCATAACACATTTGAATGATATATTTTTTAAAATGTTTTAACGAGAATTTATGAAAATGAGCAAATGCATATTTTATTCTCTTAATCACACTTGTTACGATCCAAACTCATTGATTCATCAATATGATACAAGAATTTAAATATGAACTCTAAAAAAAAACTATGAATGTATACATGTATATATATTAACACAACCAATTGAACATAAAAGGAAATTATAGTTTTGATAAATGAATGACAACCAAAATTAAATGAAATACACTAAAACAATGTATACTTTATAAGAAAAATAGAACCCACAATAGGGGGAAAAGAATAAAGTAATATAAAGTTTGAGAGGTATTCTTGATGGTGAAGGCTATGGTGGCATCAGATGCACACCATAGTTTTAAGCAAAAATTCAACTTAATTACAGATTTTGCCACTGCTACAGTTGAAGGGCCCATTTTTCACATTTTCCAATCCCTCTCTTTGTTCACCGTTTTCCTTCTCCTCTTCTCCAGAAGAGAGACCCCACCCATCCATCTCTTGTTCCCCATTTTCCTTCCATTCTTCTCTCCAGATCCATCTACCCGAATTCGCTTCCCTTTCTCCCAGCTCACTAACCCACACACCCACTTTCGTTATCCTCTCTTCTTCCCCATACATGCAAAATTTGAAAATGGGGGCCCTTCAACTCTAGCAATGGCAAAATTTGTAATTATGTTGAATTTTTTACTTAAAAACTATGGTGTGCATCTGATGCCACCAAAGCCTTCACCATTATTCTTCATTGTTACTTCAAAACTATCATTCTAAATGTTATTTTTATAACTTCTTTGGTACTCTTCAACTGACTAATTTATCTGTACAAGGTAAAATAACAATTTTAGCCCTGTTGGAGAAAATGATCATTTTGCCATTTCATAAAAAAGACAACTTAACATACAAATCTAATCTCTCTTATGCAATCCTTTATAAATTCCTTTTTATTCCTTTTTATGTTATCAAAATGCACATGTCTCTTGAAGTTTCTACGAGCTCTCCTTTATCTTCTTGAAACTAATTCCTTACATGGTACAAGCTCAATCAATTAGTTTTCACATAGAAAAGTTTTGATTGGTTGTTTGTTGGGATTGCAACTATCTATCTCACATATCCTGCATGTGTGTTCCTTTATCCTCTAAGATTATCAACTCAAATTTGCTCTACCTTTCCATTTAGTGTCATACAGAAAAGATTTTCTCTATTCCTTCCCAAAATGTTTCAGGTTGAAAAGCCAGATGCCTATAAACCACGTGTTGTTTGCATTGGGTCACTAATGAAACCTATACAAGACTTGCAGAAAATAGAATCTGCTATAAATGAGTATCAGAATTTGTTTCTTGAACGAGGCAATCACACAAGGGATGATTTTCTTGAAAAAGATGAAAGAATGGGTATTTATATTTATTTGTGTGTGTGTGTGTGTATATATATATATATATATATATTATAAAAAACATAAAGGTGGTACAAACTTGTTTACATACCAATAATTACATTATTCTTGCATTAAAAAATATTTAGGTATTTGTGGAGTTAAGTGAAATATATTTAGTGAAATTTAAATTTTAAATTAAAAACGATTTAATGGGGTCAAGTTGAAAATATAGGTTTAGTAAAAGTGGGGTGGAAAAAATTTCCCAAAATAATGGTAAATAAATACATAAATATAATCAATATAGATCATTATTATTATTATTATTATTATTATTATTAAGTCATTTTTTAAAAAAAATTTGTTGACACTTTACACTTGAGCCCACATTCTAGTTCTTTTCTTCTACTGGGTAAGTTGAGAGTCCGTGTTTGATTCTTACCCCCTCTAATCTCCTAATTGATGCCGGTCAAACAAAATCAAAAGACAACAAAAGGAGATAACTATTATTTTTAGAACATATGAGCTATTGTGTGTAATATTATAATCTTTTAAGAGCAATTCACTATTTTAGTATTAGAACCAAACATTATTTAAGATATCTAATACTGAGTATTACACTTGAAATAATATATTTTTAAGTGTTTTCTTTTATATCACATGTATCTTTTTATTAGAGACAATTGTATTAAATATTATAGGACAAAACAAATGCGACTCTTCTAACTAAAATTTAAACTACAGTTTGTCATATTGTGATAGAATAAGGGTCAATTTAGCCAAATAGCTTTTTGAAATCTTTATATGAAAGTAATTTCTGAAAAGTAATTTATAGATAAATTATTTTGTATTTAAATATACATTAAAAATATTTTTTTGAGTGTTTTAAAAAGTATTTTTAAAAAAGTTAGATATTTTAACTTTTCAAAATACACTAAAATAAATTTTTTTGAAACAATACACTTTATAGCCAAATAGGTGAAACTCTAAAAATATGACTTTTAACTTCTAAAAATTTAGAAAAAGTTATAAGTTGTGTTATCTAGATGCCCACACTCTTTATCACTAGATAAAATTTTGAGTTGGTTAGATGTTATCCACTATACGGTACCCCTCTTAATTATTATTTTTTTCTATTTTTTTTTCAATTTTTCTTTTTCCAAAAGGACACCGTTAAACGGTGGTGTCGAACTAAGTCAGTCAATAATATCAGTCAACATCATAACTTAATATAACAAGAAATCTACTTAAAAATTATAAGGATATTTCATTAGCGTAAATGATAATGGTAGAATGCCTTTAGATGTCAAATCTTTAGTCCATCTCATAAATTTGATGTCTAATTCCTTGCATTGTGTTAGGATAAAACTAAAATAAAAAAATTTAGTGAGCCTTTTAGAAACTTAAAATAGCTAGCTAGGCATGATGCACTGCAATCCACGAGGATCATGTTCACTCTTGTTTCAGCCAAGTAGTAAAAAATTCTCTCCCTCGTGATCTCTCTGCATATAAATCAATCCACTAACCAAAAACTCAAGAGAAGGACATAGTCTCACAAAATAAGAAAAGAAAATAATGTCAATGGAAATGATAGCAACCGAACGTGTTTGTTATGTTCATTGCAACTTCTGCAACACCATTCTAGCGTTACTACTCTTCAATTTCTCTCTCTCTGTCTTAACCTTTATTCTTTCATATTATTAATCTTCTATAAGCTTTTTCTTTTTAATTGTGTCATGTCTTTAATTTCATCAGATAATTTATCATGTCAATATCATATGGAACGCTAAGAGAATTAACAAAAGGAAATTAAAAAAAGCTGTTTCTTGGGCATAGCCATCGAAAAAGCAAACTTGAGCTCAGACCTAATCAGAATTCACGATATATAACTGGATGAAAAACAAAACCTTAGTATAAGGGACTTAATTCCCCTAAGAATATACTTGAATTAATCCATCACTGAAGTGAATTTTTTAAACTGAATTAAATGTTGATTTATTATTCTTTCAATCCTTAATTTATTCTTTGAAAAATAACGCTCACTCGATTTTTTATTATTTGTTGAACTAATTTGCTGCCACGCTTTAACGCATAAAATTGAAGAAATATATATATATATATATATATATCAAATATCAATCATTTTTCTTATTCGAAGGAAGAATACTCGTTAGAGGTACACATGGGTCTTGGTAGATTTTACTATCCGAGAACCAACCTAACCCAATTATACATTTTTGAGTTGGGTTGAATAATCAGGTCAATTCGAGCAAAATTCAATCAATACAACCTTCAATTAGATTGGATTTTGAGGTTTTAGAAATGAACTTGACTACTTAACTCCGGACATTATTATTTTTAATTATTTCATTTTATTTTATGAATTGAAGTGAGAGAAAACACGCACTATAAAACAACTCAACCCTATTATGTCAGGTTGAACAAAAAAATATGGAAAAATCGACCCAACCCAACCCATTAAGATTTAATTGAATTGGGCTGTACAATCATAATTTTTTAGTTTATGGTATAATTCATCCATTTAGCATATGGTGCTATGCTCATTAGCAATTGAAAATTGATAATTGACACCCAACATTGCAAATGTGTTTGTACAACTAAAAGATATGGTTTAACATGCATATGGTAGGAACATTTTCTATAATTAAAGTAATGTAGCAAGAAAAATAGACACTTTATTCTTGTTATGATCCTCTTCTTTTCTGTCCATTACATATAATCCAATTGTTATTAATTTCTTAGAGAACTACATCGTTGATCTTCTACCAGCATTTAAAGAGGATACATCATCTATCTAATCTGTGCTTAGGGATTATATGATTCCCCATATTTGCCTGTAAATTATATCAATGGAAGTCAATACCAAATGTAAAGCATTATAGACTAATCCAAAGTCAGATTTACAAGAACATACTTTTGCTGATAATGACGACCATTGCTATGTTGCCTCAGTAGGAAGCTCCTTATATTTGCTTTCTTCCCTACCATAAACAATGATTAAAGTTGTAAGCAAATTTTGCACAATTGTTATCCGGGTTGGATCCAACAGTGTGAAAATTGCACATGACATCATCATGTGCACATTTCCACCATCAATTGAGTTACCTAGAAAAGGTAAAATGTTAAATCAATGGTGGAGATGTACACATGCCATGATCATGTGCAATTTCTACAGGAAAGGGTCCACTTCCATTGTTATCTGATTAACCTTGTAATGGCAAAGTAAGGGGTGATCAAATTCACAGTCTGGGTAAAATAGAACACTAGCTTCTCAACAGCTTTTAAGCATTCTCCCAAATACTATGCTCAAACATCAAAATAAACAAGTGCTATGTATATATATTAATCCCAAATGTTAATGTTTAAACATTAAAATGACGAGTGCTATCTACTTACCTGTCACCATGGCGTACTAAGATAAGGTAGACAGGATCTTGGGGAGATATCTGGAATAGCTGCCACACAAGGTAGGGGCAAGTAGTAGCGCTGAAAATTTGGCAAAATTTTCAGTAATGTCATCCACCAAAAGAAAACTGCTAGAATTGATGGGAACTACATAAGCATGCACCTTATGCCAGGGAAAGTGATTAAAAGGATATGATGACTTTAGTAACATCTTGAAATTTTATAAATAAAAAAAATTGTTTATTTAGTTTCAACTGTCATTATATAATTGTCTGATTAAATAATTGCCAAAACTAAATTTGTACATGGTGAATTAAACAGTAATTATCTTTGCAAAATAAATCAAAATTTGTATCGAGATCAAAGTATATTGAAAGATAAATTAAGAGATCATTGGCTATTGGAATATATGTTGTAAAAATCAAACGGGTTAAAACACTTCATAAAGACATTTCTAATGAGTAATGACAACTAGTTCTAATAAGCAAAATTAAAATTGTGAAAACTAACCTGCCAAAAACTATTGATAGACTTATCCACAAAACTGCAGAAATCCAACTAGATTCTTTGTAGGCAATCCAAACCTAATATGGTATGAATAATTAGGATACTTACATTGAAACAAAAACAAGTGTACTAAAATAAATGTGACACTATTTATATCATTGTAAATCCTATTCATAAAACACAGGTTTATATGATCTCATTTTTTGGACAAAAGAAAACAACTTCAAGAGCCTACTTGAACCTTAATCCCCAAGTCAATAACAACAAATTTAGACTTTGCATAATTTCGAGCTCATAAGATGAAATACAGACACAGCCCATAAGATGAAATACAGACTTACTGCTATAGCCACATCATTGATGTAGAAGTCAATAAGTGTTGCTGGCATCCACCTGCAAATGATTTGGAGCTCATGACATTCACAAAAAATATAAATGACCAGGACATGTAGAAACTTTGTAGATAATTTACTCACACCGAAGTTGTAAACACACTTGTATGAGGCACAAAAAGTATATACTTTCGCCTTGTGAATACTAAATTAGGGAAATAAAGAATGAAAAACAGCTTATACATTGCATTATTTCAAAGCCATGTGGTCCACACTGCACTCTATGCACAAACTTTCAAATGTTCAACGTGCATTGCATATAACAGAAGCAAGTCTTTAGATTTACTGAGATCAAGTTAGGTGCTTGATTTTATGATACTAGTCCATGATTAGGCACAAAAGTCAAACAACGAAGAAATGTCACCATGCATCCATTCAATCACACACCGTTCAAATTGTCCTAACGTTCAAAAGATGATTTTCCTAAGACCTGAAAAAGCACAGTTCTCTTGTGGGAGAGGAAAGTTCTTTCTCACAAGAAGCACAAGATGAAGAATATTTATGCTCCATTCATGTAACTAATGCTTTATCAGTACTCAATCTTTTATGTTGACAACAAGGATAATGAGTAATGATATCAAGAATAATGATAATTAATAACAAGTATGATGCACTTACGGAGTTAACACCTCAATCCGGTAAGGAGAACCATCAGTGACGAGAGCGTACACCAAAGTTGCAAACATGAAAACACCCAAAATGCCAAAAAGGACTCTTAAAGTCACAACAGAAGAATGCTTCCTTTCCAGTTCTGTGCCAATCCTATGTGAAAAGACTTATCAGAGTCAATAAGAACAGCGGATAAAATTCAAGAGATTATACAAAATCATACAACATCCTAGACCATGACATTGTATTCTCTAGAATATCATCCAGCACCTCTTCTATCTATATAATATAGAGAATTATCCAAAATAGAGAGAATAGTTTACATAGTATTGATAAACAATAATTATATCATAAAATTTAGCGAGAAGAAGATGACAAAAGCATCCGGTTACACCCTAAAATTCATAGATTTCACTTTAAGGGGAAAAAAACCTTTAACACCATAGAGCACCATTAGTTGAAAGACTTTGTATCTTTTATTTGCTTCTTTGATATGAAAAAGACTTTTCAAACTGCTAATCAAACTCAAGAACTCTATCCATCTTTTTTCTGAATAAAGTAAGACATGATGCTGAAGCAGAAAGTAGATGGTAACTGGGTAATCCCACATTATAGGAAAATGTAGAGGAAATCTGGACTTTATAGTTGTGCTTCTATAGACATACTTGTTTGGACGCCGCAACAGAACATAATACATAGGATCTTGGGACGATTCTTGAGATGACAACTTGAAAAATTGCACGACGATATAGGTACATGTAGTAATGCTGAAACATTTAAAAGCATGAAAAAATAGAGAGAATAAATTAGCTCTTTGGAGATTCCTTTACATGATCATGATAAACAATTATAAGAAAGAACCCAGAAACATGTTGCCTTTTGATAATTATATGAATCAGAGTACCACTGCCGTCTTTCACCATAGGTGCAACAAATAACAGAAAAACAGAATCGAAACTTCGAGTCTAGTAGAGCTATTATAACAGCAAGACAGAAGTATACAATTGAACGCTACACTTATGAGGAAACCAATTTATGTACGAAATATGAAAATAACAACCAACTTTCTGTCAGTATAACACACAAATAAACACAATTAAACAAATTATGATGCATTATATAATTACTAATTTCCAAGATGAATTATATATACCACTTTATCTTGCTAAAAGGTTCCTCACATAGCTTATATTATATAGGCTTTATACTAATACTTGGTCAAGCAATACTGCTAAGACTAGTATTCAATTAAAATAAGATTGAATCATAACAGGAAATAACACCTTCCAAGGCAGATAAGGAAAATTATCCACAGAATTGAGCTGATCCAGTTTGATTCCTTGTAAGCAACCCAGATCTGACATAGACTAAAATATATCAGAGCTGGTGGTGAAACTTCAATTGAGAAGTGAATTTTGATACATTACAAATTCGACAACGTTTCGTTAATCAATCGTCGCGTTTAAACAGGCGGTATCAGTTTCGAATCAGTGATCACTTCAGAATGGATTGATTCATCATTGAAAAAGAAACATTGATTTCCAATTGAAATTAAAAAAATGTTTTGACTTACTGCCAAAATTACAACGTGGATATAGATATCAATCGAAGTTGCAGCAATCCACCTGAAAGTAAAGGGAAGAAAAAAAGTCAACTAAAAATTAGTTAACACAGTAATGATTTTGGAGTTTAAAGACCGAAATAGTCATATTAGTTGTCGAAGTGTTAAAAATTGGTCAAATTAATCCTTTGATTTTAGTCAAATTAGCCCCTTTCACATTTAACTTCAGTGACTTATAACATCTTCAACAACTCATTTCCAGACGGTATAACCTTGGACGAATTTGAACGATTAGTCAATTATTTTGACTACGATTAGAAAATAAGAATTAGCAAAGAACACGGAGAAAAGAAAAGATGGGAAATGGCATGGAAGGAAATCAAAAGTAAGATAATGAGAGATTACGGAGTGAGAAGTTCAATGCGAAATGGAGAGCCATCGGTGATGAGAGTGTAGAGAAGGGTTGCGACCATGAGAGCTCCCAAAACAGAGAACAAAGTTCTCAGACCAATTGCCAACTGAATCTTCGCCATTGTCAGTGTCTGTGTTCACATGAGAAAAATGAAAGAAACAGAGATAGTAAATATATAGATAGCTGAACGGAGTGAAAGAAGAAGAAGAAGAAGGAGGAAGAGGAAATGGCACGTGGGAAACATGGGGACGCAAAGGAACCACGTTGTTACTGACGGGAGTTGGTTCAAGTGGTAAGCTATTTAGTATCGCTTAAGCAAGACACTGAGTTTGAGACCTTATGTACGTAATTATTTTTTTGCTGGGAGACTCGCCCGCTATAAGCAAATGCGCGACCAGTGTCAACCCAGATTAATCAGGCTAAGCCTTGGATACTAGAGACAATCTAAAAAAAAGGAACCACGTTGCCATTGTCACGTGAAAAATTAGTCCAAAAGGGTCGTTTCACCAGCACAGCATCTCATTCATAAGTGCATATATTATTTTGTTCTTATTTTTAATTTGTAATTTAATAAAATAAAGATAATTATGAGATAAGAAATCTTATCTCCTTGATTTTCGTATAATCCATCGCTCTTTTCCTTGAGTGAAAAAAAAAACCTAAAATTTATATTAAACATAAAAATAAATTATAGTTTTGATAAATGAATGCCAACCAAAATTAAATGAAATATACAAACAAATGCACTAAAGCAATGTATAATTTATAAAAATAAATAGAAACCAAAAAAAGGGAAAAAAAAAAGAATAAAGTAATATAAGTTTGAGAGATGTTCTTGATTGGTACTTCAAAACTATCAATCTAAATGTTATTTTAATGTCTTTGGTACTCTTCAGCTGACTAATTTATTTGTACAAGATAAAATGGTACCATTTTATCCCTATTGGAGAAAATGATCATTTTGCCACTTCATAAAAAAGACAACTTAGCATACAACAATTTAGTCTAGTTATTAACATTTGCAATGGGAAGCCTTGGCTGAGAAAATAAGATCAAGTAAAGTTAGGACTAACATCAAAATTAAACCACCAACACCAAGAGCCCTCCATGGGTTGTTAAAATAATAACGCCAAAATGTTGCTTTGGCCAATTGCAAAGTTCTTCATAAAATTCATTCAAGTCTTTACTGATAGACTAGGCTGGTACTTTATACTAATGCGTTTGAAAAGAAGAGGTGAGCAAACATCATTCAACATTGCGGCAACATCCCTAGCTCCATTTACAACGACTATTTTTTTTAATCAATTAGTAACTTAGCATCATTTTCTGTTATTATAAGAAATCGTAGAAAAAGAATGTACTTCGCCACGTACGGTTCACACATGAATCAACACTGCTCAGACGGTAGTATGTTCCAAAGAAATCCCCTGTAGAGTTTTATAAGCAAAATGATGGCATAGTGAATACGCCTTTGCCTTTGTCAAACTCTATGTCAAGTATGTATGCGTTTGAACTAATTTTGATAGCTACCCCTGTCTCACATAATTAGGAAACTGAATTCATGTGCTCAATTAGCTTAGATATATTTGTACTTAGACCATCAGTTGACACAAGCAGCATAAAAAGTTTCAAAAGGTCAGTGAAATGATACCGCGAATCACTTGGTTGTATTCCTCGAATGCTCATTGATAAAAAGTAGTCGCGAGTTACATTTAAGAAATGCTAGTTCAAATCCATCTCAAACAAGTTGTAGATTTTTTTTTTCTATAAGCACATAGGGGCACTAAGTCCCTTGTGTATAATGGGACAAAACACAATGATATTTGGTTTGATATGATGTTACTTGAGAATAAAGCCCCTATGCACCTATAGAAAAACTCTACAACTTCTCCGGTCTGAATTTGATCTACCCTTTTCTGGATGTAACTCGCAGCTACTTTTCATCTATGAACTTTTGAGGAATACAACCTAGTGGATTGACTTATCACTTCACGTGGGAGGCAGGTGTGGCTTTCATATTTTGTTCAAGCACATCCATACTTGACATAGAGTTTGACAAAGGCAAATACGTATTAACTATGCCATCCTTTTGTTTATACAACTATATGGAAGATGTTTTGAGGAACATACTAACCTGCAATCATTTGCGGAGGAGTACGTCTTTCCTACGGTTTCTTATTAAGGCTGAAAACAATGCTAGGTTGCTAATTGATTTAAAAAGTCATTGTAAATTGGACTGGGGATGCTGCGCTAATGCTTGCAAAGTTGAATGATCTCTGCCCACCTCTTCGTTTCAAACACATAAGCGTGAAGTACAAGTCTATCAACAAAGACTTGAATGAATTTCATGAAGAACCTTGCAACAGGCCCAAAGCAACATTTTGGCATTAGTATTTTAACACCCATGGAGGGCTTTTGGTGTTGGTGGTTCAATCCTAATGGTGTTCCTAACTTGGTGTTATTTTCTCAGCTAAGTCATCCCATTGAATATCATTTGGTGCATGTGGGTATTTGTTGCTGATATGCAGGGATTGGACTGACTTTGCGGGGGTTGATCAAAAGAGGAAAAATTCTTCAATAACCGATCCTGACATGAGGCGCTATTCAAGGCAGCTTTGCGCTTTGATTTGGCTTTAGTAGCACGTGGTGCTTGTGGCTACTGTTGCTGATGTGCAGGGATAATCCACAGAAGAAATACAATTATAATTATGGTGGTAGTTGATATCTATAGTGGCAGTTTGCAAATGAGTTTGATCTTAAAGGATTTGCTTCTAGGTTGCCTTCATTTGGGTGTAATCTTTTTGTCTTTATTTCCCTTAATTTTGTATAGATTGAATACTCTTTTTCTTCTCTTAAATTTTTCTCCGGCGTGTTTGTGAGTTAAATTTTAAAGGAGAATGAAAAGTTGTAGGAGACTTAGTCATAGTTTTACATATCCCAACTCATAAACACACCCTTAAGATGTACTTGTGAATTGAGTTTAGGATGAAAGTGAAAGGTTTTTAGGACTTAATTATGATTTTTTACATGACCAAGTTCCCAAAAACCTTTCCTTCCACTCCTAAACTCATCTCACAAATACACCCTTAATTTCAATGATCATTACTTAAGCATGCAATTCTCATGCTCATCCATACCGAAACAAGACTACAATAGTACAGTTTTATGGTCAAGGTAAACACAATTTACTCACAGAATCATAGCATACAGTTTACAAGGAGGATCAAAAATCACTATTATGACCAAAAAGAATATTTTAGAATCTGAACACGACTTTAAGGGTGAGTCGGTGAATTATTCAGTATTTCCATATCAGCATGCACATCCACCCCTAGGCTCATTCTCTGGAACAGCCTCAGGAATCCCTTGAAAATATCTAGAATTGAAATCGAAACAAGTAAATTCAGAAATCAGTTAAGCAGTTATCTTCCAACATCTCCAAATTCTGAAAATTAGAAAGGCCAAATGGAAATAAACATATTCCATAAAACTAATGAAATTATATAGAATCGAACAATCATATTTAGCTGTTTTAATTTAATGCAAAATATAAATAGACCTTCATATTTATACTACATATATAAGTTTCTATCTAAGCATATCTTCCATACATTTATTTAGTATTTACATTTGAAATTCCTTAATATTCTTAGGTACCCATATGTTTTGAATGCCTAAGGTTCTATGCTGCTTCGACCAATATTTTGCTATTTTAATAACCAGCAGTCTACAGTATAAGATACTGAACTGTGCATACCACTAATGTAGTGCAGTTCAGGAATTTCATCAGAACATACCAACAATAAGATGAAGCTCAGAAAGAGATCAAAATTTTCACATAAAAGCCTTTCCAAAGATCTTAGTAACCATGGCATCTTCAGCGCCTTTAAATGTGATTTGGGCAAGAAAAGTACTTAATGTCATCTTTCTTTAGAAGTTCATAGAATCATAAATACAACTTCCTAAAGTCATAATAAGAGTACTATGATATTGTTACACCCAAAAAAAAAAAAAAAAGAGCATATGACTTATGTGATAATATAGTAATATACACATCCAAACAATAACGCATGTGTGCATATGAATCCAAAACAGAACTTACATGTCCTGCTCATGCTCATTCGCTAGAGCAGTCTTGGCAATACACAGGAATGCAGCATCAACATTGTAATCCTCTTTTGCTGATGTCTCGAAGTAAGGGATACTCCCTTTTGAAGTACACCAATCCTTTGCTTTCTTCTCAGAAACCTGCTTATAAGATAATTAGCCATTTATGCATGTGATAAGGAAACTTAAATTTGTTATAACACCTGCCTACCACTCGACTATTCCCACCATCAATATCAATCTTGTTTCCAAGCAATATAAATGGAAATCTCCTTGGATCAGAAGGGTTTGCCTGTGTCACAATAAGAACATAAAATATAAAATATCAAGAAAATATCGCAAGCAGAACCAAACAAGGATGTCATGCAAACCAGACAGAACTAGCATGTAGAAAAAGACATGAAGAACCTGTTTGAGAAACTCCTCGTGCCAGTTGTCAAGGGTATCAAACGACCTCATCACATTCACATCGTAAACCAGAACACAGCAATCTGCCCCTCTATAAAATGCAACTCCAAGACTTTGGAATCTCTCTTGCCCGGCAGTATCCCATATCTACCAATCACACACAATATAAATACAAACAATTTTTTTATTATAAAAAAAATAGATAATAATGAAATACTATTGAAAAAAAAAAAAAAAAAAAACCCACTTGAAGAGTGACTAGTCTGTCATCAATCTGGAGTTCTTTAGTGACAAAATCAGCTCCAATTGTAGCCTTATATTGCTGACTAAACTTATTATGAACATATCTATAACAGGAGTTAATGGTTCACAGAGGCTAATTCAAAACCAGAAACAACCATAAAAGTATCCTCAAATTGACCTTAACCAGAAAATTAAAAAGGTTACATAAGCATTAAATATTAATTGTAGCTTTATATTGACAAAACTTCTTCTGCTCACATCTCTTTGTTAAAAGTTAGCAGCGACCAACAGAGGCTGATTCCAATAAGACATAACCATAACATATCATCAAATTGACCTCAAACACAAAGCTTATTAACTTTACTAAAGTATTAATTTGCAATATGGCACACTATTGAAAACTTTATTAAAACCAAATCCAAAAAAACAATAGTTACTGGTCACACTATAAGTGTACTACGACCACCATAATTGGAGATTCAGCATTCAAATTGTGTCACTTTCAGATTTATTTTTGAACCTAACCACAATTCTTGGCACCAAACTAGATAAATAATCACTAAGACCCAAAAAAAAAAAAAAAAAAAACTTACACAGAAAGCAATACCCAAAAGAGAAAAATCCCAAAATCAGCCATTCATTTAAGCGAACGCAACACGCCAAAATGTGCAACAATGTTGTGGACAAAACTTTCAAAATCAAAACACGGGTTCGAAAACGAAGCGAAACCCACCAACGAACGGTCACGCATGAAATTACCGAACTTGAAATTGAAATGGGAAAATAAAAGCGGCACGTCACGTGAGGATACTGATTCATCAACGAGGTCTTTCCAACCCTGAAAACGAAACGAAAAAAGTAATGTAAAACTCAAAATTTTTGCGTTCCGGAAAAATCAGTGATGCATTGGAATGTAAGGGAAAATAAAAAACCCTAAGAAGGTACCCGCTATCGCCGAGGACGATGACCTTGAGCAAGGTTCGCCTGCGCAATGACATAGCTGGTTACGGTGGGGACGCAAGATCGAGGGATTTGCGTTGAAGCTCCTTCTTCTTCTTCCTCCTGTGATTTACCGTTGCGTTTGAGTTTATAGGGTGATTGGTTCGAAGGTCAACTTGGTGCAGAAAAGGGGCGCCATTTTCGATCGATCTCTGCACTATTCACTTTCAAGTACCTTCTCCAAAATACAGCAAAGCAACCGATAGAGAGAGAGAGAGAGAGAGAGAGAGGGAGAGAGAAAATAATCAATTATATTTTTCATCCTCCAAATGCAGTATTTTTTGTTTTAATTATTAATTAAAGATTTAAAGGAGTAGAATGTTCATTTTTGGCACTGAGTTAGCATTATTTGATATCAAAATTCAAAGTATTTGAACTAAATTAATGTCAATTTTTTTTAATGATATTGATGTCTATTTCAAAATTGGACTAAAAACCATATTTGCTCTTATTAAAAATAAATAAACTTGTTCAAGTCCCTTTTTTTTAAATGAGTAAAAATACTTTTATGTTTATTTTTGTAACTAAATGACTCTTACCACAAGAATGAAAAAAATAATTTTTTAAGTTTTTTAAAAATGATTTACACTTATTAAAAAAGTACTTAAACAAAATTATTTGAGGAACTAAAATAAATTTAAAGAAAATATTTTTTTCAGTGAAAAAAATATTAAAATAAAACAGATTTTTTTTTTCAAAAAAGGTCCTGCACAAAATACAAAAATGAAAGATATAATAATTTTCATGGATCTACAAATCTTAATATTAATAAATTAAAAGAGTAAGTACATTAATTTTCTTTGATTTGTTAATATTACACTTAGTTTGACAATGAATTATCTCAATTTAAAATTGTATATAACCTTTTACGTGTTTATCTTTACTATTAATTTTTTGATATATTTTTTAAACTTTTAACATTTTTAAATTAACTAAATTAATTAAAGAGACAATCACGTAACTTATCATGAGTTCCCTACTTGGCTCATTCTTTAATTTTTATAATCAATGGGGCTTAGTGCCCAACCACGAAAACACTAAACAGGAACAATCCTGGTAAAATGATTCTCCTACAATTAGCAACAAGTTCTAAAGAAATAAAATCAGAAATGCTATAAAAGAAAACAACATACGGAATTAATATTAAATGATCATGCTAAGCTAAAGCGTCTGCACGGTGGATGGTCAATGGCCTGCTGAATGGGCCGCAACAGAGAGGTTTAAATGTGGCTATTGGTGTTCGGATCAGCAGCCAACAAAGTTGCACAATTGGATACATGTTCCCAAAACTCCATAGTAGTAACTAAACAAGCTTTGAATTAGCCATTATCACACCTCCACAAGGCGCCGTCTCGTTGTTGTCAATCATGTAGCTATCATACTTCAACTTATACCATTCGTGGCGGGTTCCAACTCCCATGTTTCACCGCATATTTGTGAGATTTTTGCTTATAAGTTATATTGAGGGGTTAGCCCGATTCGCACTCTATCATCAGAGAAAGCAGAATCAAATGCAGCTTTGGTCTGTTGGAGGTACATATAACATCCTCCTTATTTTATAAATAACATTAAAGTTTTGTTTTATGAGTGTTGTTGTATGGTTATCAATGCTTTTAATTGTTCAAATAACATAACTCACGGCAAAATAATTTGTGATTTTTTTTTTCGCTTCACAATAATATATTTATTGAGTTTTGCTATCAAATATTTTTAAGGTATTAGTTAAGAAATTTAAAATAAAAAAATTGAAAGTTTTTAATGAATATAAATAAATAAAAATTTCAACATTTCTATCTTTTAAAAAAAATTCTTAACCAATGTTGAAATCTATATTTATTTTACCAATGGACACAAATTTGGCAAAAGGCTTTTCTAGGTCTCAATTAAAACTTTGTCACCCAAAAAGTCTTATCCAACTCAAACAAAATTTCTTCTAATAAAAATGATATATCTTTAATTTAGACCTAGAAAAACCTATATTTATTTCATTTTATTCCACAATAATCATCATCATCATAAATAAATAAATAAATAAATATACCAAAGCCCCCAACCAAGGAAACCTATATAAATTCCTCCCGGAACGAAAACGACCAAAGCTATATTCCCACTGCAAAAGCATGGAGGAAGAGAAAGCACCCTTGCTCGGAGAAATCGAGGAAGTAGACGCCGCCACCACCATCGCCGACGGCGGGGGTTCCCCCCAGAAGCACGTCCGTACGAAGGTCCCGGAGGCGGAGATCCACCTATTCCGGCAAGGGAGGGGGCCCATCGCGGTGTTCAAGTCAACCCTCGGAGGGTGGGACCAGGACCAGCTGGAGGTGCGGGACATACTGGACAAGTACGGACTCAAATCGATGTTCGCCTTCAACCCTCAATCCGGCCGCGGCGTCCCCATCAGGTTCAACCCTAGGAACGGAAGGTCAATCCTCACTTACCGCGACGGCGGCGTTGTTTTCGTCGATGGCGAACCCAAGGTTTGCCCCCCCCCCCTTTTTTCCTTTTTCTGTTTTAATTGGTTTTGTTTGTCTTGATTTGTGGGTTGTCGTCTGTTTTTGTGTGGTGAGAAATAATTTGGGGATTGAAAAATTGGATTTTTTTTGGGGGGGGTGGATTTGGATAATGTTTGGTGGGAGTGCAGCTGAGAGATTAGATATGTGTGAGTGTTTGGGATCGTAGAGAAATAAAGGGGAATTTAGAAGTCTAAGCTAGATTGATCGCCTCAGTGAGAAGAAAACAGAAACTTGTTAGGGATAAGATTATGCAATTAGTTTGCGAAATAGGAAGTGGATGTTAAGAGAACCTCTCAAGTTATGTTTCAATAGTTGCCGGGGGGGGGGGGTTCAATGGTTGCTGTAGTAAGAAGAAACTCAGATTGTGTTGCTCTGGTCAAGCTCTAAACGGTTTTCATCTACACTTTTGTATCTTGTTATGAATTATGAGTAAGAATATCCGATTTTGTTTTGGCTCTTGACAATTATTCTGCTTATGTTATCTACTGAGGATATGATGAAGAATGTCATAGACTGCATTTGCCACCAGGAGCATCATTGAGCAAGCAATAATGTATATTAGGGAGCGAGAGATGTTCATATAATAGACCTATGGCCAAAAAACCTGTTTCATTTTGTAGAGGTTTCGATGATAGGAAAATATCATTTGTTTTCAAGTAGGTTTATTGTATACTCTGCCTGTTGACATATGATTAAGGATGCATCTGTATTGATTCATATAAGATGTGCACATCTTTCTTCTAGAACCTTGGAACGATTCTTTTCTGTTCATGTTTTAAGTCTTAGGAGGAATTGACAATGTTAACTTTTGTAAAAAATGTGCTTTCTGCGCCTATGTACTTGGTTTGAGAGCAACATTAGAGCCTTTATTAAGCATGTGTCGTCCTTAAAATTTACAACTGTTATGAATTGTGTTTCTTTCTTGCATTGTTTCAGGCAGTGATCCTGTCTGGACATTTTCTTTGTTGGATATGCATAAGGATGGGGGAGATGAGTTTTCTATTTCTACAATTAAACCTTTATGAGATATATCATCCTTTATACTTTATAACTCGAAGATTTATTGAAGTGGTGATAGAAAATAAGATTCTACATCACATTCTGATGAAGATTGCTTAATCAAGCACGCAGACTTAGCTACTCTATGGTTAAATCCATTATGAGGATTTTAGATGGCACTTTGTTTATTTTCTTATTAAACAAAGTTCAACAAAGCTTTTTCTTCTGTGTAACAACTAGCAAGATTTTGCATCTTCTTGGCTTTGTTTGTTAGTTAAGTTTAGAATCTTGTTTCGGAATTTAAGAGGAAAAGGTGTTTGAGAGTTTTCCAAAGCCCCCAAAACCTTCCATAATCCCCATTTTTAGTTCTCCCAAAATGGGAATCTTTAACACTCCCAAATAAAGGGAAGACAATCCCCTTTGAGCCTCTTTCTTCCTTTCACCTTCCTTCCCTTTTGATGTCTTCCATTTCTTTTCCCTCCTAACTCCCAAACAAAGCCTTAGAACCTCGAAATACTTATGATCAAAATATAAATATTGAAGAAAATTTCAGTATCGCTGATCAAGGATTTTACACCTTCAGTCCATATACGTGATGCTGGTCATTCACAGTTGCAAATATATTATGTTGAAATACCATTTTTTTTTTGTTGTTGTCATGGTGTTCCAATACCAATATGAACATTACCATGTTTCTAAATATTTATGATATATGAGACGCCTATGCCAAATAAAAAAAACTATGCCAAATAAAAAAAACTATGGTTCATGGATCATTTGCTGAAATTTTTCTTTTGCAGGACTCACTACTTAAGCCAGTGACCAGGATCTTGGTTGGGGTGGTACTAATAACAATTATGATAACGCTAGTTTCGAGGGATACTCCAGAATGGATCAAGAAATTCAACATCTCGGGCGTGAACTTCCCTCCATGGATCTTGGCTTGTGTAGTTATTGTTTTCACCCGCATGAGGAAGAGAACTAAAGATTTTCTGAAGAAGTGTGGTTGGTGAAAAATGGACGGGATGGATGCTTTTGCCATAGGTTTTCGTGCGTTTTCTATTTATGCTTTCAGGTTTTGTCCAAAGTGACATTTTTTGCGAATGGATTGTATTCGTCATCAAATGATATAGGATTATTAATCAGTAATTTATGGTTCTTCTTAATAGATGCTCTTGTTCAGCAAGAATGTGATACATATGTGTAAACTATTTCTCTTTTTTCATTGTTGTTTTTACCCTTCAAAATTAGTTTCTTTCTGTGCACTGATTTTTGTACCGTGTATTTTGGCACATCAACAAAACAGTTGAGTATAGCACAAAACTATTTTATACTTTACGTATAGGTTAATCAACAAAGCACATTTGGCTCTGCACATTAGAATCCTGTAAGCGAGCTATTATTACATCATTCCGATTACAACAATCACAGAAGTTATTGCTCAGGGAACAATTGAAAGTACTAAACCGTTAAGAAGTATTGCTTTTGATATGCCTCGTCTAAACAAATGAGGATTTTCATTTCATCATCTTCATCTCCACCGAGTTCATTTTATGAGTTTGATGGTTAATTCTATCCATTTGATTGATATTAAATTTGGTAGGCGTGGAGTGTGGAGGAATAGCAAAAAGGATCAATAGTTGCAAAGAGTTCAACAAAATTTCTTAGGATGTTAGAAATTGAAGAGGAATTCTTAGATGCATCATTGTAAGAGCATTCTGTAGATCGATATCGACTCTAATCTTAAACATTAAAGTGTTTATTCATGGTTAGTGTTCTAAAATTTCAAAAAATAAAAATAAATTAATGGGACGGTAAGTTGGAAATAGTTAAGGCTCACTCGGATGAATGTAACATAAGTTGAATGGTGTGTGAAGGCAGAGTGCGCTCTAAGAATTGGTAGTATAAAGCAGTATACTTAACGGAAAAATAGACAATTGGTGAATGTGAGTGAACCCAAGAATCTTTTTAAGAATCTCTCAAGATTGAAGAATTAGTGCATGAAATTGTTACAGGAAGACTTCATGAACTTGTCGTGTCTTGTGTACTTGACATATCGTGCACATCAACACACGAAGACAATTGTTAGATACCCGTGTTGCGTGTCTAAATAAAATAATTATCTTTGGTCATGTCCAAACGTGTTTGAACTGTATCTAAAAACTTTTAGACGATAGACCCTTAAAAAATTAGTAAGTATTAACAAATAAAATTATTAAAAAGGCATCATATATTTTAAAAGGGAGCTTCAAAAGTATTAAAAATTAATATTTTGACGTGAATGAAAATATCATAATAATATTCCTGTAAATATTGAATTTCATATACACGCATTGCATTGTGTTATTTATTTCGTTTCAACTCCACTGTGAAAATATGCAAGACTGACGGGGAATTAGGGATGATGCTACTGCCTCTAATTTTCCCCCTTAAAGATAGGAAGTTATCATTTATCATGTAAGTTAAGAAGTCGATACAAAGATGATAGTGAAAGCTGCAAAGGACAAAGGAATACCAGTAAAAGATGATCGATCACTTGTACATATCAATCCGAGGCAGAAAGCACCGTGTTGCAGCACTAAATAAAATTATTTGATTAGAATAGCAAGAAGATAAAATGAACTCCCATAAAACACTGAAATCTAATAATCCAACCAAAAATAATAACAATAAAATAAATAATAATTCTAGAGATAGTGAGTGAGGGTAAGCCCTTGTATCAAAAGAACTTACGCTATATAATCTTATATTATTCGAGTTAAAGGAGTAGTCTTCAAGCAAAATATAATGTTGAAGCAATCACTTCAAATGGAGCACTATAACTGTGAGGGCGAAAGCAAGCTTTCATAGTGAATATGGAAATACCTTTGACCAAACCTGTGAATGAAACGAGAGCATACTAGGCAGTAGTGTCCCCTGCAGTTTACACCAAAAGATCTCCAAACATGTGAGTCATATAGAGCCACTAACATGGGTGGTGGAGGGCTGGCCGGAGTGTCATTTATCCCGATGTGAAAATTGTTGTTGCCCGACGGTAATAGTGTGTGAGATAGTCTACCGAATGGGTTGAATGCACCCAATTTAGTCCAAGAATGGTCTTCCTCCATCATCCACACCACCCAATTACGGTTAAAATACTCAAAACAAAGGAAGAGACAGTTCATGGAGACGCACAGGAGAGGCCTAGGCTTGTAAATTTCGTACTCACCAATACCATCCCGTCCATCCCAATCAGGCATGCGTAGCAGATCATAAGTCAACTCTCGCAAGTCAAGGGAGAAAATCACGCACCGATCAACGGTAGCTAGCCAAACGAGGGCGCCACTCACAAATTTTGCTCTCATGTGACCGGGGGCAAATGGGAAATGCTGAATGGTTGTCCAAGTATTTGACCCAAAGGTGTAGACTTTGGTCACAGGTTTACTGCCGCAGTCCTCAACAACAACGAGAAGCTTGTACTTGTCATGCACGTGGTCATAGCCAAAGCCATGATATGTGACACAACGTTCGGTGGAAGCCTCAATCTCCACCGGTTCGGACGTCGATCCGGTAGCAGGGTTCCACAACATGAAAGAGTTGTGTAAAGAAGCATACAAACACAGCAGCCCGTTGCAGGAACCTAAAACGTCCGTGTACTGGCGTTCCATCGTAGCCACTTTCTTAGGGGCTGTGTTATCGGACAAGGAATTCATAGAGCAAAATCCAATCTCACAGTCGGAGCAATGAGTGGAATAGAGTAATTGTGGGTGGGTTAGGGCTGGATTCGCCGTTGATCGTTGAAGGTGATCTTTACCGAATTGGGGGCTCGAGATTAGGGTTTTCCATGAACTGCATACCCTCCTGAATTGCAGAAGGGACCTCACCGGGAGCCTCAGCAGGATTTCCACGATGAGCTCGTCGGGCAACATTGGCGCTAGCTGTTGAACAAGGAGCCGTGACGGCTGCTGTGTGCAACAGAGCAGACTAGGCCATTTATGTAGCTTTTTTCAAAGCATAAAATATATAGAAAAAAATTGATTGGATTTTATTTGGAAAATATCTCACTTTCTTAAATTTTAATATGAATTTATTTATGACTTACATTTATTAAAGTGAGTATTTTTCCGTTTTATTTTGACATGGTCAATTACTAAATTAAAAAAATAACCTATTTGCTGAAAGTAAGTAACCACTCAATGGTTTAAAATTAATTCTAAAGACTTTGTCAAACATCCAAAAAAAATCTCAACGGTTAAAAGCAACATATGTTTAATAAAATAATTAATTTGAAAATATAATAATATTTATTTGAAATAAAATACAGCAAAAATTGTAAGCACTAGAACTAAATTTTGATATATTTTCATAGATCAAAATCATTTAAACAAAGAAACATAAAAAACGAACAATGATATAGCCATGTAGGCTTACTCATAGGGACATATTATGCTCTTCTAAGGGACGATGCACGCTTGGGAGAACAAGTCTAATAATTCCTAGGTGACGTTAAAAAAAATCCTGTAAGTTAAGTTTAACAAAACATTATTTTACTACATATAAAGTAGTAGTTTATTTTATTGAAAAATAATGGGATGGCAATTTATATATACGTAACATTGATATTGTATTCTTTCATTTTTTTTTATATCTTATCGTATTTGATACTAATATCTTTAAATTTCTCTTTATAGTGTTTTTTCTTAAATTTCTTTTCTTAAAATTTTCATTTTTATTTTGCTTCATTGCTAGGATAAAGTGTTTTATACTATGATTTTTGAGGTAGTTATGATAAAAAAAAAAGAATAATTTAGTGATGTAAATATATATATATATATATAATTAAATGATTGTGCAAAAAAAATTTACATTTATGATACATAAAAACTAAATAACTAAATTCATGTATACATAGACATATTTACATATCTTAAATTTTAAAAATTTACTGTATCACCATATCAACATCGAATCATATTACTATCGTATTTTATCTTGGTGCTTCACATATGACAGTCATATTTGACAATTCTAATATAATTATACTCTCAAAAGTGTGAATCCATAATAGTAGAACCAATAATACAGTTCACACCTTTGTGGAGTGAGGTTATCTTTTTTTTTTTTCGGTGGACAAAGGGGCAAAAGCCCAAAAAGAAAAACAACAAAACTAGCCTCCACGAGGCCACGCGATCTGAATCAGATCATTCAGAAGTAATGTGCGAGTATCCGTCGGGGCTATATCAAACTGAGCGATCTCAAAGTTGCCGAGTTTGTGACTCATATTGGCAAGACAATCAGCAACTCGGTTTGACTCCCTGAAGACATGTTGAAGATGCACCACCCACCTTCTTGATAAAAGTTCGCGGATCCGAGATATAATCGAGGCAGCTAAGTGTAAACGATTATGGCAATTCTGTCACGGTTGTCAATGCATTATTTTTCATTGTATTCCTTTAGCATAACTAGTCCTCTCTCAATGTTGTTAAATAACTATCCACTTCTCATTTTGAATAAGTATTAAAAAAATTATTAAAAATTCTTAAAGTTAAAAAAAAAGTTGTAATCTAAATTTAGGAAGTGAAAAATTATTTTTTAAAAATAATAAAATAAAAATGTGAATAGTTATTTGAAAATAATTATGTAATATTTAAAATTGGTATTTGAAGTTAGAAATTTGATCATTTAAATTAAATTTTTTTTATCATGCATTATTAAGCAAAACAATCCTCATACATAATATTAAAAAATGGGTCATCCTCAGGTGAGAAGAGGTAGAGTTTATTATTTGAGAATTTTGAACTGTCCAATAATAGTTTGACACATGTCACTAGGGTTGAAATGCAATTATGTTATTTTGGAAAGAATGTGTTGATGTGTAAGTTATAAAAATTATTTTTTAAAAAAATAAAACATTTTTAATTGTTATAATTAAATAATTAGTTTAAGTTTTACCATTAAAAAAATCATAAAATCTGAACAAGTAGTAAAGTAAATAATTAGGTTGCCGTTGAGAAGATGATCGCAAAGAAAATCGTCGTCAATGTGGTGGTCACTGTCAAGGAGGCCGCCATGGAGGAGCTACCCGTGAAGAACCCACCTTCCACTATTGATGAACCTTATTAATCATATAATCTTAATTACTAACCCAAACCATCTTGTTAATAAAATGAAATTATCTTTTATAATTAATATAATTAAAATAATTATCATTTAAAATATTACCTAAATATTCCTACACATCACCACAGCACATACAAAAACCACTCAATTTTACTTTTTATGTAATGTCATGTTTTACTTTATTATTTGATTATTCATGTTCTCATGGAAGAAAAACTGTTCACATTCTCACCAGAGAAGGGTCCCTAAAAAAAAAAATATTTACCGGTGTAAGTTCACACGTCAAGTTAACACGCTCCATTGCGTTGATTTTGGGGTTCATTTCACTTGAGACCCATCCCTCCACGCTTGAGTAAGGGTTGAGGTTTAAGGGCCTCTCTCTCTCTCTCTCTCTGTGAACGCAGAACACGCGCGGCGAAGCATCGAAATGAATCGACGCGCGAACCTCTCACTCTTCAACGCGTTCCTCCGCCGAATCAGATACTCTTTTCCCCAATCCCCAACAACCCTCACTTCCCCAATTCCCACCTCAAAGTCGCGATCCTTCCCCACAATCGCGACCGCCGCACATTTCGCGGTTCCGTACAGTCCTAGGAGTTACAGCGCCGGCGGCAGCGCTGGCGAGGGCTCCAACGACCAGGAGGTGGATGCCATCAACCTCAAGTTCGCGGAAGCGAGGGAAGAGATCGAGATGGCGTTGGAGTCCAAGGATACCGTCTACTTCGACGAAGAAGCCGAGTGCGCACGTGCCGCCGTCAACGAAGTTTTGAGCAGGTTTGAGGAGTTGTTGGCCAGGTTCGTTGTTAGGGTTTTAAGCCATGATAGTTATGTTAGTTAGTGAAATAAGTTATGGCCACGGATATGGGCAGCTTGAGTATTGTTGTATACAATTGACATTTTTCTTTCGATTTCGTTTTGATATACAGGTTGCCGGAGAGGGAGAGAGGGGCACTGCAGAGGTCCATGGGACTCAAGATTGAGCAATTGAAGGCTGAACTTCAACAATTGGATGAGTAAGAGGTGTTTGTTATTTGTTTGATGACAGGATTATGCTGCTACTAGTTAATGTGCTGTGTTCCAGAATGTAGCTGACAGATTTTTCTAGGTTGTGTTTTTTGTTAGATGTAATTTTGAATAAATGCATTGGAAGCCAGCTTTTCATGAGTTATTTGTACTGGATGAAGCCCTTGTTATTCTTTCGGTTTGCACTTGTTCGATTGGTAGTATGATGATATAAGCTTCCTTACATCATTCAACTGAGTGAATGGGCTTTACCAACTCTCAGATTTTGGTTAAACCGGTGGAGAAACTAGTTGATTGAGATGTTTATAAGAAAATTGGAATGGACAAACTGAAAGTAACTATTGATATTACTTACTCGAGTAATGATGCTGTTTTGTTATTTCTCTGTAGACAACTCTGCTTGCTGTTTAGATCTCTCTTACCCTGTGTGAGTTATTCATTGTTCTGTATATTTTAGCCGTGGGATGAAAAATCGGGCAAATGACTTATAACTTATCAGCATTTAACATTTTGTCCTGTGACATCTAATTGTAAATTTCAGAACATTTTAATGAAAGCTGCACATGTTTACTGTTGCAAATAGCCAATTTGTTGCCACTTATGTTATGTAATGTGCTGGTTAAAATATTAAAATTATGCAAGCTGTGGGAGTGAACGAAGTGTGTTATACACAAAATCTGTGTTGCCTAGTGCTACTATACTTATCAACCATGACACTTTAACATATGTCTACAATCTTAGACTCTGGTTACATAGTATAGTATTATGATAAAGAGAGAAAAGTGTGACTTACATGAAATCTTTATTAATCTTATCCGAGTTTCCTGTGATTTAGCCCATTCCCTAAAGCTACGTTGGCCTTAAATTGACTCCATGGCAAAAGGAATTCATGGACTTCAATTGATTTTGGCAGATGCTACTTGAACTAAGTATGTTTATGGGTTATTGGTCATTGCTAACATTTATATGGTATATTCTGTAGTGTTTGATACTTCGATTGTTGATCATATGAAGAAAGCAAGGTGTTCTATAAGTCATAGTCATTAGTAATAACTAATAAGTGATATTTGTCACCTCAGAACTTGCTCTACATTACTTCTGTAGTGTTACGAATTTTATATTATGTTATGCAGTATTTGAATTCCACGCCACATCCTGTAAGTATTCCATCAGGTTGCAACTCTCTTTTGTTCGCTTTATCCTTTTTCTTTACCCCTGGACCTTTGATACTAGTGGTGTCTGGGGGCTGGCTTCCTATTTTGTTATGTGTTTCTATTGCAAGACCTATTTCTTATCGCAGTTAGGTTCTGTCAGCAGCTCTTATGAGCACACAATGTTCTCGTAGTTTGATAACTATGTATCTTTTCAATTTATTTTTCATTTGTCAAATATATTAGTATACCATACATATAGTGTTCTCCATTATTTCAAAATTGCTGCACCACAATATGTGCTGTATTTGTAGCCCTGAGAGACCCTTGTTGGTACGTGTGCGTCCT
The DNA here is from genome assembly GCA_003254905.1 of Nissolia schottii. NCBI lineage: Eukaryota > Viridiplantae > Streptophyta > Magnoliopsida > Fabales > Fabaceae > Nissolia > Nissolia schottii. The sequence continues at coordinate 531,589 of QANU01115364.1, read as the reverse complement.
TCACTTTTGATGACATTAAAATGAGAATCAAAAGAAACTAAAAAGACTCAAGTTTGGAGTAATTTGGGTTTAAGACATAATTCTAATCAACATTTAGCACTAAAAGTAAGGTGGCATAAAAAAGAGAGGTGTAAGGTTTGGGCTATTGACATTTGCTTTGTTTCTGGACTTACTGCTGCTGGTGTCACAAACTGATGCTGTTGTGCTTCCTCTCTTCACATTGTCTTCCCATTCTTCTTCATCAGTATGTGAATAACAAGAGAGGTTCTCTTAAAGAGCAGTGATAATTCCAATTACGGTGTGTTAGGAACCTTGGTAATCATAGAAGATATTGAAGAACAGCTGATATTATTGCTGTGGGGATTCAAGACAACATGTCTAGAACCCTATGGAACTACAGAACTAATCTACACTACTCTCTAAATGACTATTCTCACGCAGATGACAAAGACCCCTAACTAATCTCTTCGTTTCTTTATGTATACCCTCCAACCCCTCTAACTAACCCCCAACCCCCACCTAACTACTCACTAACCCACTCATTGTACTACTAATACTGTGCTAACACAACGAAAGGTGAATAATAAGAGTTGTAGCTGGAATGTGTGCTGATAGGTGTTCGAAGCACAAATAAGCCTCATCTGAAATAGCTTTTTAGTATGCTTCCACAGAGAAAGGATTATGATACGGATCAGAGGCAAATGACTGAAAATCTGGTCTACCCTTGCAGAAGCATATACTATAAACATGTGACAAAATTTCATATAATCATATCGAGTCTATTTCATATTTATGTTGCTCCTTTGTTCAAAATTCCAACAGTAATTTTATCTGCTCGCGTGGTCTTTTTAAATCTTTTATAGAATTTTAAGTTTGAAATGTTGTGCTTAGTTATCATTAATAAGAAAAGTTGAATTATGTGCTAAAGTTCTGCAGCAAAGGTAGATGCTCTTGATTGCCTTTTCAATATAGCAGCATCTAAAGAGAGGGATTCGCCCTTTATCGATTAATTAGAATGATTTCAATAGAATATATGAGTTGGTCATACTGGTGAATAAATAAATGATAAATGAAAGTTGAGTGTATATGTGAATGATAATGATGTGAAGACTTCAGTTTCGTTGGTTGCAATAATAAACTTGAAACTTATGAACAAATTAGTCCTGATTTTTGTTCTTGTATTGCGTTTCCTCAATTTGAAATGACGCTGTAGCACTTTCATGATGTAACTCTCATGTGCCAAGCACAACTTGCCATGATGCCTCTCCCTGTATATCTCCATTCCAAAATACTTTTTTTACTACACTCAACTCTTTCATCTCACATTTTTTCCGAACTGGGTTTGTAGCATGAAGGTGTTACAACACTTCAATATGGAGTAGAACACACTGGTTGGCCCTCTGCTAGCAACGCACTTCAAGTTATTTTTGAAGGAATGCCCAAGAATTGAGGAGAAGGTGGAACTTATGACTTGTATACCTTACTCTAGTGGAGTTGGCAATCTCATGTATGTCATGGTGTACACTAGGTCGAATCTTTCACATGTTGTAAGTGCAATGTGTAGATTTATGAGCAAACGTGAAAATGAGGAAGTTGTGAAATGGATCATGCGATACTTAAGAGGTTCTCCCAATTTTTGATTGATGTTTGAAGGTCAAAAAATTGTGGAGTTGTGGGCTATGTTGATTTTGGTTATGTAGGTGATTTGGATAAGAGATCATTGACAGGCTATATCTTTATGGTTTTTGGATATACTATTAGCTAGAAGGCGACATTGCAACATTGTCAACTACTAAAGTTCAGAATATGACGTTAATTGAGGCTATAAAAGAGAGCATGTGGGTGCGCAATCTTTTGGATAGTTTTGGATTTAATCAACATGTACCAATCAGACACGATGATAGTCAAAGTGTTATTCTTTTGACTAAGAACTCAGTCGATCATGAAAAGATTAAGCACATTGATGTTAAATTTCAGTTTATAAGAGTGTTAGTATTGGCACAATTGCAATAAAGAAGGTAAGGTACACACAATTGAGAACCCAACATAAAACCTTGCTAATTGACAAGGTTAAGCATTGCTTGGACTTGGTCAACATTTAGAAAGGTTGAAGATTATTGCAAAATGCAAGCGGTGGAGATTTATTGGATGGCGGCTTTGCATTTTGTTAACAAATAGTGGTTGCAATAGTTTTAATCTGATGTTTTAGTAAATATTGTGGTTGGATGGTGTCTCTTGGCTTTCTACGGAGACATGATGCATTAATGACACCATCAAACCACAATAGTTTCAAGTTATGTTTTATGGTTAAAACTATTTCAACCACGTTGTGAAAATGCGAAGTCACCGTCCAACAATTGCAACCTACGGCCACGTGTGAATAAAAAAACTTACAAGTTACATAAGTAAATTCATTTAAAAAATAAATTAAATTTAAGATGTCCCTGTCCTCCTAGTGTAAGCTCCTCAAATCAGGCCTCGTTTAGGCCCTAACAAGGTTGTTAGTATTACAACAGGATTAAAATATTTTTATTTGACAGAAAACACAAATATACCAATATGCCTCATTGTTTACAAATTCACTATCCTGTAAAGTGTTGCAGGTGATGAATGTAGGACAAAAAAGGGAGAGTGATAGAACAAAGAGGTGAACATGATGACTTCTGCTTTTTGACCAACAACGATATGGAGAAGTGTAGGGATTATGTGAAATGGGAGACAAATCTAGTGTCTTCTAACTAAGGCATGTGGGAGAAGGAGGGGAGGCATGGCTTGTTTCCTTCTTTTGTCTCCCAATACATTGCAATCTTGGCCCCCACCCTTTAAGATGCACGCATCAATGATTGCTCTAATTTCTTTCCCTTTATTCATAGGCTTCAATGACCCCATTGTATATCTTAATTGCACTATCCTTTAAACTAAATTAAAATTAAAAGAGATGATATTTTAAAAACTGAGTTCACCTTAATTTAGTTTTCAAATGAATATACTTTTGCATGGAGAAACCGTTAATTTTGGGCATTGGCCCCTTTTCTCTACCAAGACAACATTAATTTACTCTATAGAAAAGCGTTGGGTTTGTTCATAGCCAATTGGCAATTATTGTTCTACGAAAATTAGGGGCCATAGAGAATTTTTGTTCTTTTGTGCCAGCCCCACACCTTTCGGCTCTCTCTCTCTCTCTCTCTCTATCTCTCTCTCTTGTATTCTTTTTCTAGGTGAACAACTTTCAAAATGAATTATTTGTATAGAATCTGAAAATATCAGCAGAATTTTAGGCAAAAAAACTGGGACCATTCAAACTACCTTAAGGACAAATCTAGGTGCCATGCATCCCGTGTCCACTCAGCCAACCATACAGGGTTCAGCAATTCAGAATGACATGGATTTGCAGCTTGAAAATATGACATGAGATAGGATGGTTTTTCAGCAGCAAGAAATTATTAGGTTCTCTTGCTGCAACAAGTTAAATTATGCTCGGAACATTTATAGAGTGACATTTCAACTTAAGATACATCATAGAACTTCAGATTGCTAATCTGAAATATTGTTTTATAAATGTTCAGAGCATATTCCAACCTGTATATTCCAACCTGTTGTGCTATGAGCATCCAATAATTTCTCAAAAAAAGTGTGACAAGACAAAAGCACTGCTACTTCAGTGCTACTACTTCACAATCACATACAGCAGATAACTGATATTTATATTATCTGAAACTGTACAACAATAGCCGTTTCAATCAAACATGAGTTCATCTAGCTTCCTACTCTCAAGTTTTCCTTACTACGACATCTTGTTTTCATCTGGTGATTAGATGAAAATCAATCACTATAGCCATTGGAAGTAAATTAAAGAAAAAAAAAAAAAGAATGGAGAAAAATCAGCTTTGATTTGAAGAGTGTTTTATCAGAGGCTGAGAGGTCTTGCCCATCTCCTCAGGCTGGCTCTTCACCTCCATCAGGAGTGCAACCACTTCCTTCATGGTGGGGCGTTCCGCAGGGGAAGAGTTCACACAAAACATGGCAATCCCAAGTGTCTGGAGCATCTCTTGCACCATTTGATCCGGCAGACCTTGGAGCTTTGTGTCTAGTATTGACACGGCCGGTTCGAAGCTCCCCATCTTCCTCTTCACCCACTCAACTATGTGCTGTCCATCCCCAACGTTAAGGGACTCAACAGCGCTGCGTCCACTTAGTATCTCTAGCAGGACCACTCCATAGCTGTAGACATCACTCTTCTCTGTTATGTTCATGGAGTAGCCATACTCTGCAATTGGTGATTAACATGCTTAGAATTTAAACCAGCAACAATAAATTACAAAATATGGATCACTAAGGGCATGCTTCAGTTCTGCTTTTACATCTTGTTTTCAATCTGTTTTTTATTTTTAGGACTTTGTGAATGAAATAGTAAAAACACGACATAAGATATTTTAGTATTCACTGTTTACTTGACAAGATCCTAAAGAGTAGTAAACAGGTTGAAAACATGAAATGAGAATAAAAATCAAATAGACCCTGAACATTCTTCCAATGTATGTAAATTGTTACTAGTTCTAGTCACATAAACTCTTGAACTAAAACAATCTGAATAAATAAATATTCTAAGGGCGTTGATTTTGTGAAATATATGTAATCATTAGAATAAGGTTAAAGAAAAGTAAAGAAAGTCAAAAAAATACACTTACCTGGGGCAATATAACCATAAGAACCAGCAACTCTGGACATTGCCTGATGATAACTTGGTGAACTCATTAGCTTCGCAAGACCAAAATCTGCCAGATATGCCTCATACTTGGAATCCAGAAGTATGTTATTGCACTTAACATCTCTGTGAAGAATTGGAGGAACACAATCATGATGAAGGTAAGCTAGACCTTGAGCTGAACCAACAGCAATCTTGTATCTAGTTTCCCAGTCCAAGTTCCTGTTCCCTTGCAAAAGCTGTCTTAGATTACCATTTGGGATGTAGTTGTAGAGAAGAAGCTTGACACTCCTGTTAGAACAATAACCTATGAGCCTCACAATGTTCCTATGCCGGATGTAGCCGAGAATCTGAATCTCTGCAGCAAAAGAATCCACAGTTTCTTCTTCTTTGTTTGCTTTCCAAAGCTTCTTCACTGCTATCAAGTCCCCACTAGGCATCTCAGCCTTGTAGACCACGCCGGAACAACCCTTTCCGATCACATTCTCGTCCTTCAAGCAATCCAAGATGTTATCTATGCTGAAGTTCATCTTTTGAAATGGGATGAAAGTCCAAGGGTAAGAGAAATCCTCAGCTCCTGATGTGGAAGCTAATGCTCCCAAAGTTTTCTCGACCGAGAACCTGTTACTTCGTGTTACTAGAATCCACAATGCAACGACAATTATGGTAACCGAAGCTAAAATCACCATGACCAAAGCAATGGTTTTTGCAGATTTTAAACCATTTTTCTGAATCAGGCTTGAAGTGCATGTATTCCCATCAATGGATTGACATAGAAGGGTGTTCTGAAGATACGAGTTGAAAGAAAGAGTTCGGAAGAATGGAGTTACTGGGATAGGACCTGAGAAATTGTTGAAGGAGATATTGAGGGAAGTGAGACTTGTGAGAGAACCAAGAACCTTAATTCCTCCATAGAACATGTTGTGAGAAAGATCAAGTGATTGTAACTGTGTCAAAGCAGACATTGACTCTGGGATTAGTCCAGTGAATGAATTTGAGCTTAAGTCCAAACTTATGGTCAAGCTTGTGACATATCCAATCTCAGAGGGTATGCCACCAGAGAGATTGTTGTAACTCAAATCAAGCAGTGTCAGCTTCTGCAAATTCCTAATGGACTTTGGGATTGATCCTGTGAGCAAGTTATTGTTGAGGATGAGCTTGTTCAAATAACTCAAGTTCCCAAAGCTCCAAGGAATTTCACCTGTCAAACTGTTCCTGCTGAGGTCAAGCTGCTCCAAATTCGTGAGCTCGCCGATCTGAGACGGGATTTCCCCGGTAATGTGGTTGTTATGAACATCCAAAAGCTCGAGAACCGTGACGTTGGCGATCTCCACCGGCAAGTTTCCGGAGAAGTGGTTCATGTACAAGTCAAGAAACACCAGATTCTGCAATTTTCCTGTCTCTTTAGGAATGTTTCCTGAAAGCTGGTTCTCTCCAACCCTCAGCCTCACCAAAGATTGGCAGTTTGCAACACTTGGTGGCAGCCCTCCTGTCAATGAATTCCCCAGAAGCAGAAGCTTGCTCAGCTTCTTCAATCCGAAAATCTCTTCTGGGATTGAACCTGTGAGCTTGTTCCTTGAAAGATCAAGTGCATAGAGCTCGGTGCAGTTTCCAAAAGAGGGTGGTATGGTTCCAGAAACAGAATTTCCCCACAAGAAAAAGCTCTGCAGATACTTTAACTTTCCAAGCTGCCATGGAATTGTTCCTGATAACTGATTCTTGTCAAGCTGAACAGTTGCAAGGCTTGTGCAGTTGCTCAACTGCCATGGAATCTTGCCAGTGAGTGAATTGTCTGACAGATGAAGCTGTTCCAGAACCACCAGCTTCCCAAAGTCCCCAGGTATCTCACCAGAGAGCTCATTGGATGAGGCATCAAACACAACAAGCGAGGAGCAGTTCGACATGTCGGCCGGAATCGGCCCAGACAAAGAATTCCCCCAAAGGAGAAGGCTGGTCAGCTTCTGCAGCTTGCTCAGCTGAGGAGGAACAGAGCCGGTGAGCTTGTTCATGTGCAAATAAAGGTTTCTCAGCTCAGAACAGAATCCGATTTCTGGCGGTATGGGACCGGAGATATCGGTGTCATAGAGTGCCAGAGTTTGGAGGTTGATCAAGTTGCCGAACGTGGAGGGAATGGCGCCGGAGAGTCCGGTGGCTGCAGCACCAAATGTGGTGAGGTTTGTGAGAAGGCCTAACTGTGATGGAATCTCTCCAGTGAGGTAAGGATTTCCCCCGATTCGAAACTGCTGAAGTAATGTCAAGGATCCAAGCTGTGATGGGATTGAACCATTGAGGAGATTGTCTTGGAGGCAGAGGACTTGAAGTGAGGTGAGATTGGCAAGGTGCTGAGGGATGGTCCCACTTAACCTGTTGGAGTTCAAGAAGAGGAACTGGAGGGAAGAGAGGGCTCCAAGCTGAGAAGGGATGGGGCCAGTGAGGGAGTTTGAAGAGAGGTCAAGGAGCTGGAGGCGGGTGAGTTGGCCGAAAGGCGGCGGGATTGCGCCGGAGATGTTGGTGGAAGAGAGGTTTAGGAGCTGCAGCATTGATAAAGATGAGAGCTGAGGGGGTAAAGCGGTGAGGTTGAGGAATGTGTCTGGGATGGAGAGGGAGATGACCCTGCCTTGTGGTGAGCATGTTACCCCTTTCCATGAACATGGTGTTGAGCTTGAAGGGTTCCACGAGGAGAGGACAGAAGAAGGTGATGAAGGGAGAAGAGAAAGAAGGGCTTGTCCATCAGGTGATAAACAAGTGATGATGTTGCAGAATAGTAAGGGAAGTAACAACAGCAAAACAGCGTTTTCCATTTGGTGGTGAAGATTAAGAACTTGGTCTAATGTTAATATTTCACTATTGAAGAAGATATGGTGGTGGTGGTGGTGGTGTGGAGGTGGTGAAGCTTGAAGGTGATAAAAAGTCCAACCTAGGAGACAACATGCATGTGAAGTGGAAGAGGTTTTCTAATGAGGTAAGATGCTTAAGTTTCACACTAACGTTTTCAATAGTACCATGTGAAACATAAGAGAATGTGTCATGTATCTTTAACAAGGGAAGGCAATGCTGCAACCTAATACAAGATTGGTCAAAAGGAATTAATGGACAATGAATATAGATAGTGCTATACCTATATTTTCTCTCTGCCTTATTACCTGATGATGATGCTGTTCTGGTAGTAGTTTTTGGTGCTATGCTGAGAATGGTGGCAGCATAGCCATCTTCAAGTTGTGGCGCTTTTGGAGTAAGCACCATTATTGGTTTCCATGATTCGCGTGACTGGTTTGCAGAATGAGTATTTTGCTGAATGGTGATAATGGTGCAGTGGCTGAGCTTGTTTTTTTTCTTGTGAGTTCAAAGTTACTTTGAAAAACTCTACTCTCTGTTATCTCTTTGCCATTTAAATACTAAGGCTGGTTTTTGTTTATTTGCATTGATTTGGCTGCATGGGTTGTTGTGTACATGTACCAAATTGACCTTCATTGTTTAGATTAGTAAGTNGGGGGGGATGTATGTGAATGGAGACAATGTTGACAGTTTGTGAAAATGAAGTGGTCTCCTTTCACTTACAATACACACTCTCTTGCCCTGTTTTTATAGAGAAACCAAATATCTTATGCCACTGAAGAAGTCCACTAAATTAACTACTTTAATTTCATTCATAAAATTCCTTGCAGAAGCGTAATATGAGTATTGATACGAGATAACTATATAATAGGTTTTTCTAATTTTGAATTATTTATACATCATATGTTATAATCATATGACTTCAAATTAAATTGACCATTGTTTCACTTGTTGATATAGTTTAACGCGTGCTCCTCTTGAGTAAGATAATTAGATTTGAGTTTTATGAATCTAAAAACTGCCATTAGAAGAACTTGTCCCATATGGTAAATCAATCTAGATTGGATCAAATTAATTGAAGCCTTTATATAATTGTGGCTTAGATCGAAAAATTGAATCAGTTCTTATTAGTAGTGATGAGACATTGAGACTTATTAAGTAGGGAAGGAAGAGAATCATTTTCAAATGTACAAGTCATGTATTATTAACTTCAAGGCATAATTTAATGCCTGAAAAATGCCCAATGTCCTCCTCGTAAAGTCCTATGAAATGTTAAAATGGAATGGTATGGTTGAATCAATATATATGACAAATTTAGGTGTTGGGGCCAAGTCCTCAATGTCTCAATACTTCTGGTAAGGGCTCAGATTGGGACAATAGCAAGAGATTCAGAGCTCTGAGTTTATGTGTTAATTTAATACATATGTGCATGGAGTTGGCATGGCACACACAGTAAGGTTGCCTTATTGGGAAGAGAAAGAGAGTACTTTGATGATAATGTAAGGGTGTGAGGCTGCTTGGGAGATTGTGGAAGTTTAAAGGGCCTTGAGTAATGCATAACAATGTCAATGTCTTTTTTTCCTTTGCATAAGCTTAAGCATTGGTATTAGTTGTAAGCAAGTGTTATTTATAAAGGGCTTGGAGTATGGTAAGGTAGTAGCATATTACATAGGAATTCCTTTTGAGTTTTGAGTTGCTTTATTCCAACATATTAGACTTAGATTGATAATATCATGATTTTTTTAGACTTATTGATCTATGTACTCTATAAAAGCTATTTTTAAAAGTTTTTTTTAATTCAATACAATTAATTAATAAATCAATTAAAAAATAAGACTCATCACCACTTTAGTCCACTTTACTTTGATAACTATTCTTAAAAACTATAATAATATTATTTAGTAAAATGATGTAAAAATTGTTCAAGAAAGTAACATTTAGTAAATATATTATAAACTGTTTCTTTAAAATAAAAATCATTATAATAAAGTAATTTTTATTAAAATCTAAGATTAAATTAATTTTTTAAGTTAAAAAAAAAAACATAAGTTACCTCTTAAAAATTTACATTTTGAGATATTTTTAAGAGCATCATTGACTTTTAAAAGTCAAAAAGAATCATAACTTTTTTGTTGACAAATATATAAAAAAAATTGACTTATAATTTTTATAAATAAGAGGACATTTCTCAATATTACTAAAGCAAGTCTTAGCATGTTCTTTGACACTAAAACTTCACATGTAAATACTAGAGATTTTACGTTAAAGAGTAGAAAATTGGAGAAGTATAATTGGTAATATTATCACTTAACGTCTGCTCAATCTTTCACTCCTCAACAAAAAATATTTACTATTATTGGATGAGTTATGTTTTGTGTATTCATGAGGCATGAAATAATGTAGTGACTCACTTGTCATATGCTATTGAATGAACATTCAATAAAGTGCATTTTATTGAAACTTCATTTAATGATAAATAACTGAGAAATTTTTGTATATTCTTAAAGCACATTTAATGTATGTTCTAAGAGCATTAGCTACCATTAATTTCTTGATTTTTATGTAATTTTTAAATAATGTAAATAAAAATTAATGATAGATAATGCTATTAGAGTATACATTAAATGTACTCAAAGAATATACAAAAATTTATCTATATAACTACTCATAAGTTACCTATTTTAGAGGGTAAAAGTGAGAGGATCTCACAATTTAATCAATAAAAATAAAAAGTGAAACTTATCTCAATTTATTTATTCAATTATGAAATCTCTTACTTTATTCTCCAAAATGATAAATCTCACACTTTATGACTCATGAGGAGAAATTAAGTGAGCAGCATGGGTTAAGTAGGGGGTGAAAGTGGGAGCGCGGATTTGTCAAATTGTAAGTTTTGCTTTGTCATTTTGTAGTACTTTTTCTTATTTTTAACCGTAGTAAGATTAGTGTTGTGAGGAAGGAATTAAGAAAGGTTAGAGTGAGTTGGTTACCGAGGAAGAGAAGGTGGGTTTGTTTTGGGAGTGGAGCAAAAGGAAATTGGTGTGTCACATGAGTGAGAGAAAAGGCTTTTGAATAAATTAGGGCACGGGTAACGATTAGGGTTTTTATTAAGGTTTAGGTTTTGACTGTTTTCTTGCAATTCAGCTGCACGAGGCTTATCTCTCATAAATGTCACTAAATTTTAGAATAGAGAACCTTTAGGGGTGGTACCCATGATTTTCCCCTAACTTTGTTTCCCCCTTTTTTTTTTACAATTCCCAGACATTTTTTTATTAATTGTAATTCTAATAAACTTAGGCGCCATCGGCAAAACCAAATTTTTTTTCTTCTTTTTTGGCCTTTTTTATTTGATATACCTCTTCTACAAATTATTGAAAGAGTGTGTACCAAAAAATTATATACTACTGAAGGAAGGATTTCGGCATTGGTTACCAAAACTTAAATTGAAATTGGTGTTCCAAATGTAGTTAAAAACTGTTTCAAGTAATTTTAACATCATGAGACCAGTAAGTAGTAGTAATTATTAGTAGCAATTTTAAGTAGCAATGATGCATTTTTCTGGTTTCTCACAAGCTCTTTAAGCTACGTTGATACAAGGGATAAGACGGGCAGAGACATATGGAGGATAAAAAAATTCTTATATTTTACTAAAGTTGAAATAGAGAAAACAAAAAAAATTTATCCGAAGAAACACAAAATTAAAGTTTAGGGAGACAGAAATTTTTTGTCTCTATTTTCGTGATTATGTATGTTCTATTATTATATCTTTAGTACAAAACACAACCTTAAAGAATTAACACTATATTAATTAAGGTATAGTGTATTGGCATAAATACAGTGATGCATTATCAACGAAGGTTGGTCTGAGTGGTAAGCGATTTAGTATCGCTTAAGTAGGTCTTGGGTCCGAGACCTAATGTATGCAGTTATCGCACATCCAGATCGACCCGAATTAGTCAAAGCGAATTCCTAAGTGTTGATTCAGCGGAATTTGGATTGGTCCTAAGTAGCAAAATATAGATTAAGTTATTGAGAAAAAGTTCTAAATAGTGTGTGTCCTACATATTGTAACGTATAGTGTAAAGATCTTTATATTTTACGAATATCATAACTACGTCTCATTATATAATCAAACCAATAAAATACACATATCGTCTTCTTTCCCATTTTTGGGGCTATTCCAACTAAAATTTAAAATAATGTCAACCAACGACAAAAAAATATATAATTCAGAGGAGAAAATAATTTGATCAAGCAACTTTGCCATTCGAAAAAGAGTCACTTGAAAAAAGTTCAAAAGTTTACTTTAATGCGCCGCTACATATACATCATAGTAGTATTAATTAACAATTATGCATATAAAAATAGGTTACTGAATATTTTTAATTGAATTGCATTATGATTAATAATTGTGGATATAACTTATCTATTTAAAAGGTCGTTAATTGAGTAATGTGGCACAACCTGATTAGACACAAGTGAATCCAATTAAGATAAGAAGCTGGACTTAAAAGCAACCAAAGACAAACCTTGGCCTCTGCACCCTGCAGTGTACTACTTAGGAAACATATATCTATTATTTTAATTAGCTTTGGTTTTAGGAAAATTCGATTGTTTATTTTAGCAAGTTTAAAAATTTCCACTTTATGTACAAGTATATGAGCATCTTTATACTAAGCAATGCACATTAAATTAATGTACATGCATGTTGAAAAATTGGTGGAACTGCTTAAGGTTAATTCTAGTTAATTTAAAAGTAAAAAACTTTTACTTTTAGAATTCGACAATTGATCCAAATTGAAGTTCAAACACATTAATAACATACTAAATAGTAAATAGTGTGCATATATATAAATATAAACCCTAACCGACCGGAGGGTGGAGCAGTGGGGTTAGTAATACAGAAGAGGGTATTGGGGTTCCCTCGTTTTCCGGGTTCCTACTTCATATATTAAGGGTCAAAAGAAAAAAGAAAAGGAAATTATGCATGTATGCTGTGTAATCCCTCCTAGGAGTGTGCTATATACCAACAAAATATTATAGTGAGGTACAAGAAATGATTTTGAATTGTTGATGATCATGAACTTTATTTGTAAACACATGTATATAAGTTTCATAGAGCCCCAAACCCTATATACGTACTGGGTATAGGTGCCAACTCTAAGATTCTTTGTGGATCAGTTGTCTTATTAATGAATTAATCAATAACTTAAAAATGAGAGTTGTGGTTTTTACTAATACTAACAATGAGGAAATTCCTAACGGAAAAGGACAAAGGAGATGGACTATAAGCCGCAGCTTCTAAATATACGTGTCAAAGACATCTATGAGGGAGGCTAATGTAGAGTGATGTCTTGTACAGATTTTTCTTGACCTTGGAGTTCCATGATGATATATTGCATCATCTCTCAATATATGTGAAATTGTGAAAATCAATGATTTTCAATAAAGGCGGAAAAACTTGAAAAAATCAAGAAATTTCTGTCTATAAGAAAAATCCGCAACGTTTTTGGAGGTAAACAGTTAGTCCATGACTGAAATGGACTCAAGTGTCAACCCATGAAAACCCGGTTTTCGCTTTCTGATCAGAAGAAACAAAAAGCCAGTTTTTTTGTTGGGCCGAAAGTGAGTTACAATTCATAGTTTGTACAACATAGCCCAACTCTGAAGTTGAATAGAGTGTAAAATGAAGATCGTGCGAGTCCAGCCCGCGAGTCCGATCAGTTTATCCGGTTAAATGGACTGCTTTACATGCAAAAATAGGTCCGTAAAAAATTGGAAAAAAAATGGTCCGATCCATTTAAGCTTGTGGGCTCAATGGGCCCGCTTGGCGGGCTCACGGGCTTTATTTATTTTTTTTTAAAAACCAAAAACCAAAAATCGAATTGTTATTTTAAAAAAATTAAGTTAATAAAATTACATGATAATTAATACCTCACGTTCAAATTGAAGCCCAAATTAAAGTTTTAGATCTTCATCTTGAAGCCCAAATTGCAAACTAAATTGCTAAGTTATTTTAGTTATAATTAAAATATTTTTTAGATATTTTAAAACTTGTTGCACATCGTGCGGGTTTAGAATCTAGGTGTTAATTAAATACATTCTCTTGTTATCTTTTTTTTATCAAAGCTTTGCAAAGAGCTTCTTAATTGAAAAATGTTATTATTTGTATGTCTATCCAAAATTAAAGATTTCGTAATCACAATAAAGAAATAAAGACGAAAAAAATCACAAAACCTTAATTTTTCTCTATTTATTACCATCGGAAATGGATCCTTAAATTTTACATAAACTATTTCTTTCTGATTAATTAATAGATAGACGATAAAAAATAGTTAAAAATGATTGCACATACTTATTCACAACTTTATATTTAAATCATAAAAAATAGACCAAAATTTTTTTAAAAAATAAAAAATAAACAAGCTAACAGACCAACCCATTTAAACTAATGAACCGATTATAAATTAGTTAGATCTTAGAAATAAACATAATTTTATTCCGATCCATTTAAACTCAGGCAACCTAAACGGGGTGAGCTCGTTTAACAACCTGTTAGTGTGAAGCATGTAACGGTTAGTACAAAGGACCCCACCCAGCACACCACGCACTAGCACTTTTTCGCTGTGTGCCAGTGAGAGAGAGGGGAGCCCAACACCACAAGAGTCCGCAACACGAAAGACGCACTCAATTATTCTTCAACACCCAAACTCTCACTTCCCAAACCCTAGACACCGCCACTCTCTCTGTAGAACAAGAAGAGGATGTCGAGCGCCGATCCCGAGCACCGGGAAGAGGAGGAGGCACCCGCCGGCGATGACGAGGACACCGGAGCTCAGGTCGCTCCCATCGTCAAGCTCGAGGAGGTCGCCGTCACCACCGGCGAAGAGGACGAAGATCCCATCATCGATCTGTAATTCCATTTTTTTTAATCACTCGCAATTCGTTTCTTCAATTTTTTATTCTTTTAATTTTGCGATGAACCTGTTTTTTTTTCTTCTTTTTTTTTTTTAATTGATTGTAGTAAATCGAAGCTTTACCGATTCGATAAGGATGGGAACCAGTGGAAGGAGCGAGGCGCTGGTACCGTGAAATTCCTGAAGCACAAGGTTACTGGCAAGGTTAGGCTTCTCATGAGGCAATCCAAAACCCTCAAGATCTGCGCCAATCATCTGAGTATGTTTCTCTTTTTCTCATCTGATTCTTCTTTTTGCTAGTTTTTATTTTGTTCTTTTGGTTTTGGATTTTGAGATTGTGTTTTGGATTGTTGCAGTTTTATCTACCATGTCCGTTCAAGAGCATGCCGGGAACGAGAAATCTTGCGTCTGGCATGCCAGGGACTTTGCTGATGGTGAACTTAAGGACGAGCTTTTCTGCATTCGATTCCCTTCAATTGAAAGTAAGAATGTAGTTCTTTCGAGCTTATGATGGTTCTGCTTGGGTGCTACTAACGCATTTGAATTTTGATCTGGTGTTTCTGTAATTGTTGTGGCGTAGACAAACTCTCTGATTCCTTGCTTTAGATCATTTAAATTTTGCATTCAGATGTGTTGGAATTATCTATCATCACCACTTGGCTGCGGTTCATCCTTGTGCCAATTTCTGTTTATTGGTGGAAATGGTGGCAATCTGAACCCGTGAAGTTTGTTTGGTTATTTGTTACATTTAGTTACTAGATTGCGTCTATGCTCATATAGTTTGTAATTTGAACTTTGAACCTACCAAGCACAATATTTTGTTCTACACTAAGTGGTTCTTTGATAGTTGATAGATTAGTGTATTTGTGTGCCTTTTCCTAGGTTGCTTTAGATAAATGTTTGCTAAAACATTTGCCTTCCAATGTTTTCTGATGAGTTTTGGAGTTTTTTGAACTGAAGTATGTGTTTACATTTCCTGTGATTTTAGGCATTGTAGTTACGGGACATTGTCCACTTAACTGTATAATGAATTTGTGTTTGTATGCAAGATTTCACATGAACAAAAAACTTGGGATCACAGAAACTGGCATATTCCAGTTTCCAAGAAAGTTGATTAGACTAGCATTTACATGTGCCAGTTTTCTTCACATTCTTTGTTCAGTTTGAATCTTTGATATTTGTCATCTACTCATCTTGCATAGTTGGCCATAGTACTTTTTTATGAGGCATCCCAGTTGTGTGTTGTCTTGAGGTAGTGAAAGTATCTACCCGTGTTCCGAGTTTCAATTTGTCTCATGAAATGTTTACGCCAACAAAAAATATCAATATTTCACTTATTTGAGTTGTCTCAAAATTTTGGAAGTTCGTTTCATCCTTAATATGGCTGGTTAAATTGCTCGTGTGATATGATGACTCACTTTGATGATATTTTTAATTGTGATATAACTTGTATTTTATGGATATTAAGGTACAGGCTACGATGCCCTTTTCAATTTCAGCTGTGGTATATTACACTTGGACAAAATATTGTCATTGTCACTGTAGTTTTAGCCTGTATATTTACTTTTGCTTTGTCTTTCTGTTAGACTGCAAAAGCTTCATGGAAACATTCCAAGAAGTTGCGGAATCCCAGAAGAAAGAGGAAAGCAAAGATGGATCTGCAGCAGCTGATCTTCTTGAGAAATTGAGTGTTGAAGAGAAGGTAGATGCAGAGAAGAAAGATGAGAAGTCTGAGGACAAAAGCAAGGAACAAGAATCTACACCAGCAAAGGAAAGTGAGGCAGATGCAGAAAAGAAGGCTGAAGACCCTGCTTCATCAGCTTGAGTATCATTTATTCATATTTCACACTACTTGGCAATCTGACAAGGTTTGGTGGTGGTTGTTTTTTGCCGCCATATCTTGGGGAAACTCTCATACTTGTAGTCGTCGGATTGTGTCACTGCCATGCAATTGAGCTTGTGTCCTCTTTAGTCTTTTGTCAGCAAGCAAAGTTAGGGTTGGGTTTGAATTTTTGAGGCTTGACTGGTTGAGATTTCTGGGTCTGGGAGTTTTGAGTGTTCTTTTTCATTCTACATATGTATTTGTTGCGAGTAATCGAGTCACGTTGTTCCTGGTCGGCAGGGTGCGGTTGAGAAACAATCAAAGTTATAAACAAAGGTTTTGGATACAAATTGTTCGAATTTCACAATTTTTTAAGGACTCAAACTGCGTGGTATTTTCTGCCTGCTCCAGCTGGTCACTTATTTTTCGTGCGCTGCTAGGCAAGCGTCCCGTTAGAGCTGATGGCTTTAAATTATTTCACGCTTGCGTCGATTATGGCTTGCTCTTTCCTTGTTTTGATGGAGTGACTGACACTGAAGGGAAAGAATAGAATGGTTACTTTATCAATAATATTAACCAACAAAATCGGGAATTTGTAGTTGCTTTATATTATTACCATGGGGAAATGCTCAATTATGGTTGCTTGAAAGAGAGTATTTTGTCAAAATTTAAGTGCTTTCCCAATTTCTTTCAAATGTATTTGTTCATATTTGTTTCTATTCCTTTATTTTTTATTCATAGTTAACTCCTCTTTATCTAACTAGCTTGTGCATGAGTTCAGTTACCTTCCTTATTACCTTAGAGCATTAAAGCAATCTGAGCAAATAACTCACCAGGGTGACCACCTATATATATTTAGCTGATGCGCTTCATATGTTTTAATAAGATGGAACATCATAGTGGCGAGTCTCCTATTCCTATTCCCTATTGATGCTGCTAAAATTGATAACTGTAGCGGTCCAAACCCTGACACAAAGGGCAAAAGGGGACGAAAATATAGGGGTAAATGAAAATAACACATCAAAATGAGTGAATTAAGGCAGTTATAATTTGACTTCAATTTTGATGTTTTCTTATGGTAAAACTTGGTCAACACATTATTCAGTGAATTTCAACACTTAACAATGTGCCTTCACGCATGATTAAATGGTAATGTCAAAAATTTACTTGATCAATGGGTCAAAGTTAAAATCATAATTTACACCAAAATTTTTAGATACAACAGCATGAATCTAACTATAAAATGTCAAGACAGCAAAAAAAAGGGGGCAAAAACTAGGACGAAAATTTAAGATAAAGGTAAAAAAGAATGAATGTGAATTATGCTTTGATCCATTTCACCACACATGGCTTGTGCTCTTTATGTAATGCAGAAAACAATTCATCAGTAGTCAGAACAATGGCTTCAATCCAAGGATTTTTCCACAGGATTGCTCTTCATGTTCCCTTCCAAAGAGACATGCCCGTCTTGAAAATGAGGTGATCCATGCAATGTCAAGTTCTCTCAATTGAGTGTCTGTCAGTGCATAATTTCATTCTCGTGTCAAACTCGTTTCCTTATTACTTTTCAAACTTGAACCACTTCCAGTTCGCGTAGAGTGCTTCGTTTTCAAAAGGCAAGGGACTGGACGGGACGGGTTCTAACCATTGAGTGACTAGAGAAGGTGGTAGCTTTTCCTTGTATTTCTTTGCCATCATTTCAGCCTCCGAAAATACTCTCTTTGTATGGCCAACAAATAAATAAATGAATAACACATCTATCATAGATGAATTCAATTTAAACCATAAACCAACTTTAATAGGAAGACAGATAAATAAATACCTGTTTGTCTGATAGAAAAAGGCCACGTTCACTTTCAAGGGCTGCAATGCTGCATGGGAAGGAAAACAAAAAATTGGCATCAGCAGTGATTTACACCAGAAAAATTAATAAACGTACCATTTCTCATAAACATATAATTAACTATAACAAGGCCCCTTTAAAATTGTTTATGCATAATAAATTACTAACTAATTCATATTATATAATATCTAATACTTAAGATTAATTCAGTAGAAATATCATTATTATAAAAATAACCATCTTATCGTATGCTTATAATAAGCTCCGATATTCAAAGCAAAATTGAAAATAAGATTGCAATTTTTGTTAATCAAATTAAAAACAAGAAATAAAATCAGAAACCATAAAACGTTATATTTCCTCGAGTTAATTTGATTAAGGGTTTAGTGTACTCGTGTCAAATTAATTAAGTGTACCCAACAACATTGCCAATAAGTGATTTACACCAGAAAAATGGGAACTTAGCATGAAGCTCTTTACCAGAAAAATTTAGGGAAAAAGGGGTTGAAAGCTGATTGAAAGTTGAAACTAAACATGTCTAGTGACAAGAAAGAAAGTATAGGGCATTCACTTGAATGGGTTGCGATCAGAAACACAATTACCTCAGAGAAATTTTTTCAGGAAACATCGACTTCACCACTAGAACTTTGACATTCTCATCAACAGAAAGTATGTCACTGACGGAAGTAATTTCAGCTCGAGTAATATTTGAAACATGCAGCAATCCACTGAAAGACAGTAAGTTGCATTTTAAATGTCAGGTTAATCCATATAAACGGGTTTATCCCAATTTAACACTTTTAAACTCATGAAGTAGATATAAAATCTTGAAGATAAACTGCAAAAGTACATGATACCAAAAAGCCACTTAAAAAAATAGCAGCCAAGCCAGAAGAATATCAGATGATAAGAATCTTCCCACATGTTAAGGGCAGATATGTGCATGGTCATGTTAGAACAACGATAGGTAGAGAAATAATAAAGAAAATTGTGCAGCAACAAGGATTGATGAAAAATTTATTTGTTCACTTCATTTGCTAAGAGAATCAAAGTTCAACGTAACAAGCCGAAATGCATGTGAATCAAACTAGGAAACACTTCCTCCAAGGTAGAGAGATATGTGAAACCCAAAACTACTTCCTAGTCACCAACATCTCTCCCAACATTTCAGACGTGTCTGTTGGAACTTTCACCTTTTTTTTAAATTTTTTTTAATAAAGGTTATATTTTCTCAACTGTGCTCTTATTAGATAAAATCTGTTTAGTCAGAGGTTTGCTTTTTTCCCTATAAGAGTATAATGCTTTGTAAATTGTAATGAAATTTTCACTTTTACTAGGTTGTGATTTACCAAAAAGAACAAAAATGCACAAAATGTTGGCCATCAATATCGAAACTGTAACTGACCTTCTGTTAGTTTCTCCTATCTTAATTTGGGCTCCATATGGTAAGATCTTTTTCACAGTCCCGTCAAGCAGTGTTCCCTCTCGAAGATATAGCTTTTCCTGCATCATCACATTGCACGGCAGAAATTTCAAAAGATCAAAAGCAGAAAGCAAAATTTAAACACTGCAACTTTGAAATATTGTAGCAAGATTGATCGTAATACTGACCCAAGCTGCCTTCTCACTAAGTACTAAATTATTTTTAGATTCATCTATTCGAGTAATTTGTACATAGAAACGGCGCCCCACCTACATCATTATTAATCAAATAGTTGTAAGAAGTATGTAAGACAAAATAAAGAATAAGACAGATGAATGATAGCAATATCCAATGTATTCAAAGTAACAGGAGTTTTCCAGGTGTAAACTGTAAAGAGACTAGGAAAATAAGAAGGTAAATGCTTTTACGAATTGCAGATTCTTTTCAGGTAATCTGCTTAACACTTAAAATTGTAAAACTACAGTGTTTTACAACCTATAAGAAGCTCATGAAGTATTATCAATACCACTTTAGATCATCACTCTTTGTACTTTGAACTCTATCATGAATTCAAATAGAGACTGGCGTGTATTTGAAAAATGCAGAGCAACATAAAACTTTGAGGGGAATCACCAAATAAAATATAAGCATGTGGAGAAACAGAGATCTTGCCATGAGAGAAGATAATTTTTTGACTACTTGGTAACGACTTTCTTTGATACTTATTTAATACATAAGTAGTGTCCAAATCTTTGACTACTTTCTTTAGGAACAAAGTTGTTTAAAGCTTTAAAAGGACCTCGATTCAAATATCTAACAGCATTGAACTTGATAGGATAGATCACACAGCTTCCATAGATTACCCTCAGAGGCTGCAGCTACATAGTATTTAAACTTAGCCCAATGGCACTATCCACATCTTTGATGCTACACAGAATTTTATATACTGATCTACAGGATAACAGAGTATTAGCAGAAGGCTTTTACTTATAATCTATGAAACCATCCCAAATGAGAACGATGATTTATTGTCACGGATGAAAAGAAAGTTCCAGGGCTGTAACTTACGTTTTCTTTCAATTCAGTAAAGCTATTTACTCGTTTCATAAGCTCAGCTTTGGGTATGAAAGCTCGCAAACCCTGCACAGCCAAATTCAAGACTTGGTAAACATCTATCCAGGTTCTACATGAACGTAACTGATATGGTCAATGGCACGGACCTCAATCCTTGTTAGTAGTCCACCAGTGTTCCACTCTGTAATTCTAACTTCTATAGGTTCATTGAGCTGTTTTATCTGCCAAAGACGTTAAAAACAGAATATTTAAATCTTATCAGCAAGAGAATCATTGAACTTTACATGCTTTAAATTAATTCGAAAATATAATCTGTCATTCATAGATCACGGGCATCCTTTTGATATTTATTTCCTTACTGGCAATAATCTCAGTATACATGTGATGAGTCATTTGCCTCCTAATCATATGAACTATGAACTAACCAACTCTTCAAAGCAAAATAGTCACGAGAACTATTGAATCCAACTCACAAATTCCACACATGGAAGTTGAAATATCTGCTAACTAAGCATACGGATGCAGAAAAGATAAATGAGAAAGAGAAAAACCTGCCTCACTCGATGCCAGGCAATCCGGCGAAAGAGCCTCCGGGTTGAAAGCAATGGCCTGCCACTAAGTGTTCTACCTAGAACCTCGGCAAACAAAATTGTCCCAGTCTCTACAACAGGCCTTCCAGGCACCGGCACTCCACTCATTGCATCATCATTTTTCACAATTCCCATCTTCCCATGAACCGTGAAACTCTCGACATCCTTGTTCACATCACACAACAAGTTCTCCATTTCTTTTCCATACAAGGGAAGCACCTCCTTTGTCAACATTGTGCCGAGCAAGTCTGCCCCAACATTCACATCAAGCTTGTTTTCATTCCCTGAAACAACAACACCAACCACAAAATCACCAGGTTTGGGGTCATAGTACTCAACATTCACCTTCTTATCTTCCCCTTCTTCCTCACCAACCACACCATCTTTCTCCTCAGAAACTTCCAATACCTCACCATCTCCTTCTTCTTCTTCTTCTTCTTCAACCTCCTCCTCCTCCATAGAATCACCCCCTTTGAAAAACTTCAAAAAGGGTGCCAGAGCCTCCTCTTCAGAAGGCTTCTCTTGTTCCGGTTCAGCTTCAGAAGGCGACTCTTCTGTGACACGCACAGGGGAAGGCTTGTTCAGCAACTCAAGCTTCTCAAGCTCTTGGGTTCCATCATCAATGGCCTCTTCACTCGGAAATCCATCAAACCCATCATTCTTGGAGCAAAATGTGATGAAGTGGGCAGCACCCAAAATCGAAACTTTCTTAGGAACAATGGAGACGTGGGCATTGGAAAGTGCAGTATTGGCAAAAGACCCGAACTTTGGACATGGGTGTTTGGTATTTAGCTTCTTACTGAAAGTGTTGCTGAAAAAAGTGATATCTTTGAACTGAATTGAAGAATTGGGGAAGCAAAGGGACTTACAGGGATGAGGAAACAACAAGGGCATCTTGGTGTGCTGCGCACCACAGCATCAGCTTCGGTTTTTCCAGACAGACACAGCAAAACGGATTTTATTTTTGGAGGTTTGATTTTTATCTTTTTGAGGTTTATGTCTCTGGCTCTCTGTTTTCGCTCTCTATGAAAAATAAGGTACAAATTATTCCGGCTATTTAAATTCCAAAAACAATATTTGGACGCTCAAAAAAATACACCTGCGCAAAAAAAATTTGGGTAGGAATAAATATTATAAAGTAAATAAATAAATATTATCATCGAATATTTATACCTACATAAATACACGTGTATTTAGTATTCACTCATTTATGTACTTAATAATGATTGTTTTTATATTTTGTGAATGTATAAACATGCGTATTTAATGTAATTCATTTATGTATTTGATAATGTTTGTTTATTTGTTTTATAATATTTATTTCTCTATATAGTGATAAATTACGGGCTAAAAAAGATTTTCCATAAATAAAAATTAACCCCATATTAATATAGTTACAAAATAAAGTAAATTATCACCCTATCACACCCCTTTCTTTCGTAATTTTAAAATTTTAAAAAGTCAAATCAAACATTCTACTATCAGTTATTGAATTTCCAATATAAGTAAGCAAGTAAAATATGACTTTACTTATAATCGTCGAAGTTTTTTGACATGATATTTATTTGCTTTTGGTTAGAAATCAGAATCTCTTTTTTGTTTTCGTCAAGATCAGAATATCCAAATATTGGTTTTTGAGTTTTTTTTGGGCCTTGTAAACATGGTTTGTTATATGCTTGGGCCTATCATAGACGCCTTCTAAAAGTGAGTCAAACCATTACCCAAAAACAGAGCAACTAAGAATCAGCCCAGATTTTGGGTCTCTTGGGCCTCATTTTGTTAATTGTCATTTGTGCTTTTTTATGCTATGGCTTTTGCTTTTTTATGCTAAGTGTCATATGTTAATATGCTTCCTCTTCGAAAACAAAATTTCCGACCAAAAAAATTTGTCTATTAAGAATGATGGTTTTATATGGTTTATAGAATGAGGGTTGAATCTAAGCAACTATTTTCTTGTCAGAAATTAATTTTGTTCTGATAAAAAATGTAGTCTCCTAAAACTTTAAGAGATAATCTCCTTAAGTTTAGCGAGACGAGATTTCTGAAAATATGAAATAGCACTTTTCTGACAAAACAGAGCTTCTTTCTAAGGTTCAGAAATAAGAATAAGTGAAAGGGAATAAGAGGATTTAACACGTAAGATTTATACTGATACGATTCCCAAATGTTAGGAATTTAGTCCAGTTCTTCAATCACCTCAAAGTTTTCTTTCACTAATCTTTCAAATACAAACACCAATTACAAACTCAGAATGTCTATCAAATGTTTCCCATCGGATTTTCTAGCAACAAAGAAACACTCAACAAAGAAAGATAAATATGGCTTTTCTTAAGGAACACTCTTCATTCTCAATCTTTTAACTCTCAAAGAACAAAATAAGGTTTTCTCACAAAGAAATGAATAATGAAATCACAATTATATAAGCAGAAAACAAATTCAGATCAGATCAGTCTTGAGAGGAAAAAAAAGAAAGAATGTGTAGGTTGCTTAGGTTTGATTGTAGGCTTTCGGCTATTTCTTTTTCTGCCTTTGAATGGTCACTTCGTCCTCTTTTTAAGGTCTAAAATTTTCAGATTATTGTCAGTATTTAAATTTCTAGGCATTGCAGGTTTGCGTGTTGTCCATCTCCTATTAGTTCATGCTATGTCCTTTGTACTATTTTTCTTTCTATTATTCAAAAAGAGTTGTGCAATCTTTCTTTCGTCCTCTTTCCTTATTTTTCGAATGTGCAATACAATTTGTGCTAACATGATGGTGAGTGTGATGTCCTTTTCTTTCTTATCCTCCTTGTAGTTGTGCTTGTCCTTTTCATTTCACCCCTTTTGGAACTTTGCAGCATGAGAAATTGTTGTTGCTTCTTTCTGAAACACCCTAGCTAACTGTTTACCCGTACGTAGTAAACCAAGCTCACTAGGTTGTTGTCTACTTGGTCGGAATATCTTAGTCAATAGTTATCTTTTGAAAATAATCGTTGCTCAAGAAAATAAGGACCCATTTTCAACTCTTGCTTGTATTACATCAATACTAAAATAGAGCCAGGCGTTGGAATAAAACAAATATAATAAGGCGGATAACATTATCATAATTAGCATCTGTAATATACAACCAGTGAGTCCACCATACAAGGTCACATAGTATAAGATATACATAATAGGTACATAGATCAAAGTATCAAATACATAATCCAGAATACACAGCATCAAAATACAAGGACTACTGGAATGCTACTCAGTATGTCCTTGGCAAAACTAAACAGCTATCTCTCTCTCTAAGCTCATCCAATCATAGCCGCTCATGGCTCATCTGGCGGCTCATCTGCATCCTCAAAATAGGACTCATCATCTTCTGTACCTGAAGTCATAAAACAGTGGGAATGAGGTGGAAATAACTTTAGTTCCTGAGTCTCGTACCAGATTATGTCGGACTTCAGGCCGCTCAGAGATCTCTAGTGAACATATATACTAAAGTCCCTACCATTTATTATATGGCCTATCTGAACGACTTTATCTGCATTAATATGTGACATGGGAACTACTCTTGCTTACTACATTCTCGTGCTGATTAACATTTCGTGAAATCCGTCTTGAGCATGCTCTTGACGGTACGACATAACAGCAGACTATATAGTTCACTCAAACTGAATAACAGCATATAATCATAGTACATTCAGCCTAACAGAATCATTGGAGTATGCATCACATAGTCATCCAACGTAAACGTAACAGAATCAGCAGAATATATGTAGCATAGTCAGCAGCATAAACATTACAGAATTAAACATGCCTAATAGAATGTAACAGCATAACAGAATATAACAGCATACAGAATATGTGTTATTCCCACCATAGTAATGTCCTCTGTTGACACTAGTATGACGGAATAACCTCACACCCTCAATATAGGCCGACACTGTCTGGACCTTACTGCGGTGGGCTTCCACCTGCCGTGTGCCCCCTAGGGACCCCTCGACAGTGGGCGGATATTGTACCCCCACCTAAGCTTGCCCCCTTTCGACAATGCATAGGCGTGGTAACCGCACACCTCCAGGTATGCCATCTCGACACCACCTGTGGCGGGCTTCCACATTCAGGATGCCTCGACCTCCTGAAGTGGGATCATAGTGGCTCACGTGATCACAGCCTGTTTAGCATGTGGCATATAGCCAATTTTAGCATTGGGCATTTGCCCTGTTTCAGCAGCATTGGGCATTGGCCCT
>QANU01115364.1:458720-505602 GCA_003254905.1 Nissolia schottii | reverse complement strand
CATAATCATCAACATACACATAGCATCACATAACAACCATTCACCATCAAAGAGGTGAGGAACTAGAGTTACCCACTTCCTCAAGAACTTGTTGATGCTAGGAAGAAGAGGAAATCAAGCCTTGCTTGCTTGTTGAAGTCTTCTTGACCTAAGATAAAATCTTTACATAATTAGGGCAAACATGGTTATGGAAGCTTGGCTTGTCACCAAGGGATGAAAACTCACCAACTACTCTTGATTGTCTTCCTTAGGTGCTTAGAAATGAATTAGAATGAGGGAAAAGATGAACTTGAAGCTTGCTTGAAGTTCCTTTGTCAAGAAAGCATAAAACCTAGGTTATGGAAGATTAGGGTTTTGGAACTTGTGAGCTTGGCTTCCACTTGAAGAGAACTTCCTAACCTTGATGCTAGCTTACCTTCTTGATGAATTTAGGAGTAGCTTATGGTGATGAAAGCAAAGAATGATGGTGATGGAAGAACTTTGGTGAAGCTTGAATGGATTTCTAGGTTTAGGAACTTAGGAAGAAGAAATGAAACTTTGTTAATTTTATGTATGTATGTTTCGGATTTGGGGGGGCTGGCCGTAGGTTTAGTGGCCTTTGGTCATAATGTCTTTTCCAATTTTACCCTTAGTGTATTTTAGGTCATGTTTGTTCATTAATTATTTATGTCCGGACGTCCTAAAAATATTCCGGACACACCGTTGTGACCTATTAATTATCCTTGTTAATATTTAAATCTTAGTTAGCATATTCTTAAATTTAATTTCATATTAATATATTTTACAGACTCCTGTGAGTCGTGAGGAAATTATAATAAAACCCGAATTTCAACCCAAACGTCACCGGACGTCACAAGATCGTCAAAGAATTATTTTTAACTAATATTACAGAGATAAAATTAATATTTGAATTTTATTTCATTTTTATCTCACATTTTCCTTCTTATTATATTTTTAATTCTTCCCTAAATAGCATTCTAATTGAAGAGAAAAAGTCGGGTTGTTACACTTTCCCCTTGGCTTTTCCCTTCTTTTCTTTTGCTTTATCAAAAATTTCTGCTTGTATGTAACTTACATTTTCCTTTTGCTTGCTTTCTTTCCTTTTTGTGTTTTGGACTTAGGAGCACAGTTGTGTAACTTTGAGCCTTAAGACTTGGGCTTGATTAATCTCTTCCACTTGGATTATGAAAGAAATAAATTTAATTTTGCTTCCTTGCTTGCTGCATTTTGGGCTCCTTTGCTCTTGTTTCAAATCTTATGGGCTGTATTTTTTGTGTTATAATATGTGTTTGCCTGTAGAGATCTATGTGACCAATATGTGTTTATTGAGCTGGACTTGGGCTTAACATTTCCATTTGTTAAAACATTTAATACACATGTCAAATTTGCTCATACAATGTTTGTGATCATGAATATTTTCAATTTGAATCAACAAAGAAAAATAAATATTTAATATTATATGTCATTTAAGATTTTTTTTAGAAAATATTAGTTTTATAATTTTACCGTTATACTCTTAATTTAATGAGAAAAAATACGGTGGTTTCTTAGCTACCTTATGGGATAATTACCCTATGGTATCTAATTTATCCATTTTTAATAAGTTTTACAACTAAATTCATCGATTTTTGTTATTATGTCATGTTTTATATAATTGTAATAAATTTTTATTAGTCAAATCATTGAAAGAGTCAACTTATTAGAGATTTAGAGATTTGCGGACCATTTGAGCTTACGATACATCTCCTTACAAATATTGCATTAAAAAGTATTAATTTATCATATTAGATCATATAATTCATTAATATATCATATTAAATCATGAAATAATAAAAAAATTAATGAATTTAATTATAAAAATTATTAAAAATTGATAAAGTAAATACCATGAGTATTTACCCCATATGGTAGCTAAGAACTCAGAAAAAATATATGAAATTCACTAGAGAAAAAAATAGTTAGTAAATGCTGAGAGTAATAATCTCCTCTTCCAGTATTCGTCATTTTCTATGGGTTGATGTCATAGGAGTTGGTTGACAGAAGGGAGGAGATAGAGATGTGAAATTGAGTCCAACTTATTTATTCGATTAAATTGATAGATTAAATGTATAAATTTGATTCGCAAATAACAAAAGTTTATTTAAGTTCGGCTCGTTTAACATACGGGTCAAATTAACCTATTTATTATTAAAATAAGCATAACATGCAAAGTAATACACTTACTCACATTAAATTGATGAACTAAATATATAAAATTTGACCCAAGTAATAAAAGTTCGTTTTAAGCTTAACAGGCTTGTTTGACAACCCTAAGAGGATAGTATTTTATTTTATTTTAGTTCTTGGACGTTGATTGTTTATTATAAAAAAAATTAGAGAGGAGAGAGTAATAATCTCCCATTTTTTTATTTTTGTTTTTTTTGACGTGTCCAAAGAGCAATTGGTTGAATGATCATTGTATTAAAAAAAATTAATAATGATTATTACGTATCATTATTTTCGAATCTGTTGTCATTGAATTTTAAAATGTTATTATACTATTAAACTTATTCACGTTAAGAGCTGAATCAGCTTGTATGTACCCTCAAATCAAAACACTTCCATTTTTCAATCATTTTCATCCACAGTCATCATCATAGAACAAATAAGCCTTGATTGGTTCTAAGAAAAATTGAAATCAATGACTTTCTCACATGCTATATCTACGAAGGTATGATTTCATTATTAATTAATACATCTCTTTGTGGCACTTGGCATGAGTTTATAAATACCAGAGTAATAAATTTGTAGAAAGGAATCATTATCCATAATTTTTAAAACCGATGCTAATGTGTGGAGGAGCCGCTATCCAAATATTAAACAAACTTACCCGTAACATTTTTTTTTATTAAAATACATATTTCTTAAGAAAGAAAAAAAAATGTATGATGACTTGTAATATTTGTCAACAAGGAAACTTAATATAACTAATTTGTTTCCATCTGTAAAATATTTCAATAAACGACAAAACTTGTTGTTATGTCTGGGAATATGCCAAATAATGTTTAACGTATAAGGTTATGTATAAATTATATGTTGGTGCAAACATTATTATATAGCAAAAGTTCATACTTCTGAAATCAATCTGATGGACTGTGAGTGTAATGAGTTTAATATTATCATTCAATCATGTATTTTAATGTGTGATTTTTGAAGTGTTAACTATAATAGACAAATAATTTTAGTGATATGATGATATATAATTAGATTATTCAGTAAAAAAAAATTACACTAATAATACATCAAAATTAGATCCAAATTTTCTATGTACGAAAGTGATTTTTTTCCCCCACATATTGAATTCATTCCATGATATATTGCCTTAATTACTCTCTAATTGGTACAGTGACATAAATTTTTTTTTTCATCAAGTTTATCTTCTTTCATTTTCAAACCAATAAATAAAAATAGTAGAATAATTAGAAGTTTTAGTATTTTAAGTTGGTAAACTAAATTTCACGTAACCATATTTTACTTAATTTGAAGTAATAATTCTTGCAACATTAAATTTGTTCAAAATATATATTGGTTTCTCTCTGCCATGCTTGCATAACTCCATGTTGAAGTACAACTACCCCAAGAACTACACCCACCAACGAAATCTTATGTAAATCTTCTTGTCTTTTACTACACTAATATATAGTATTCGGCCATTGACAGTTAGAAAATATAAACCCAATCAACATCAAAAGATTCCATCACCTATACATATATATGAATTATCTTTAATTTTGAATCACAGTTTTAAACTTCTAAATATACCTTACACTCATATTTTCTTCTATATATATACCTATTTCTCATCAGCAATTTAAGAATGTCAATATCCCGTTTATTGCAATTGTGTGGAGTTGTCTAAGCTTACTTTACTACTTGAAGGGTGCCATTCTCTAGTACTTTATCCATGTTGTCATTTTTTATATTTAAATTCATTATTAACTTAATTAACTTAATGTATACATTAAATAAAGAATGAATCTAAAAGATTTAGAATAGATCTCGCACTTTATGGATTCAATAATGGAGGATCAACTGGCCTATTTCTAACTCTTATCATCATCATCCAATAATTTTTATCTGAATTGCCATCATCAAATCAATTTTTAGTTTTTAAATCTAAATTACCATCAGCTGGCCTTATTTGGGCAAGGATTTTTGTTTTTCCAGTCATACATTAGTACATAATTTTCTTTTTAAAAAAATGATGTAATGATAAAACATGATTGAGCATGGATTCTCTTATATTAAAAATGTTATATTTAATCATTTTATAAGAGAAAAAAAACATAAATATATAAATTAAGTCTTACTAATTTTAAAAGAATTTCACTTATTTAAATTATTTGTGTTTTTCTCTCGAATAATATGACCAAACACAATACTTTTTAATTTGAGAAACTTCATTTTTAACATGATTAAATAGAGTCTATATACTATTATAAAAAAATGGGTTAAAGCTAACAAATACTCTAAAGACATGAACTAAGATGCTTAAAATAAAATAAACTGTAAATTTTAATATTTTTATTACATTAAACACTCCATATTTTTATTTTTCTAATACAAACTTATTCCCTCTTATTAATTTCTTTGAAAAAACCTAAAAAATTACCAGCAGAAAAAATCTATAATGAAGACACTGAGTTCGTGTTAAGTAGCGCAGAATATGACTTATGGCCAGGTGTCGTTGACTTTTGTACAATCTTAATTACATAAAGAAAATAGTGACCGAAACACAGTCCACGTGTCGCGTGGTGATTCCACTGGGCCCTCCTCCATGTGATGCAGCACGGAAAGCGAAACGTTGAAATGACTGAAGGCGTAGTTACTAATGTACTTAAATTAAATAAAGGTTACTCGCTATCAACAGCCGTCTTAGCTCAGTGGTAGAGCGCGTGGCTTTTAACCACGTGGTCGTGGGTTCGATCCCCACAGACGGCGTTTTTAATAAATATTTCACTATTCCTCAATACGTCTAACAATAAATAATTTATCCTAACCTTATGATACTAAATACTTCCTTAATTTCAACCACAACATCAAAACTATTATAATTTTCTTTTATGGGAATTCTTATGAGCTCAAAACTCGTTGATCAAAATCTGTTGCTGTTAATTATTGTATACAGGATTGAAGACAAAATTTCTTTGACTCATAATTTTTAAAGTTACAATAATAGATTTTTTTTTAAAGCAAAATCGCATTAATTTAGTTTTAATATTTTAAATTTTGACATTAGTTTGGTTCAATTTTTTTAATATCAATATTTAATTATTTTGAGATCAATTTAGTCTTATATTAATAATTTTAATTTTAAATATTTTGCCAAATCATCAATATAAACTTAAATTGACATCAAACCTCAAAATAATATATGACTAAATTAATATAAAAATTTTACTTGACTAAATTCATGTTAATTTTAAAATATTGAATACCAAAGATATTTACTCTAGATTCAATAATTCTTTCTCTCATAAACCAATTTTTAGGATTGAGTTAATTTTATTAATTTCATTAACCAATTTCATATAAATTATATTGTGATTCTATATAATAAAATTAACGCGGTAAATTTTAAATAAAACTTAATGGAAAATTAATATTTCTCTATTGTACACATTATTTTTTTTTATTGTTATAATTCTTGTGTCCCTTTACCCTTATTCAACCCATAATGATTAATAACCACTAAATAATTAAGGGATTAAGATACACACTACACCAACCCCACGTTGATAGGTAAATAATATGAGGATTAATATTGGTAAAGAATATTCATAAGAATATTTAATTATAAATTAGTTGTCATTGATTTAAGGTGTGTGAATGTGTGATGAAGACTAGTAAAATATATTCACTTTTAGAAAGCCTTAAAATGCTTATGTCTTCTTATAAGTATAATGTCTTTTAGAGTACTACAATATGACGGGAAAACTTCCATACGAAAACTCACGAAATGCTAAATTGGATTTTTTTTAATTATACTAAAAGATTAATTTATGCCCTAATCGGTAACAATTGAAGCTCTATGATGGTAACAAAAAATGGAAATTCCCAGTTAATTCTCATATCTAGTAATCAAGAAAATTTGAAAATTGGAAAAGAGGGATGCCACAAAATGACACACTCATGTCATATGCACTCTTTCAAAACGAACAGAAGACTCATTTCCTTTTTTCCATGGTCTGAATAAAGAGTTGAACACTACCGCAAGGACCTGTTGGAAACTTCCAAGACGACGACCACTCTGTCATGGTCTCAAGAAGGAGGGGTTGAACACCACTGCAAGTACTTGTCGGCAAACTCCCCAACAACAATGACCTTGACGGCGAGGGCTTAGTGGCGGAGGTGTAGAGGAGAGTGGGCGGCTTTGGAGCAAGAGTGGGCCTAATATTAGATCATTTGTACAATTTAGTGAGACATTGGCCTTGGGCCTTTAAGCATTTTCCTTTAGCTTTTATTTTGTTATCAAAGGTTGATAATAAAAGTATAGCACCGTTGGTAGATGATTGAGTTCTTTGAGCATTTGGTGATCTCCAAGCCTCGAAGGAGAATTAGTTGCTGTCAGTGGCGAACACCTCCTGACCATAATATATATATATATATATATATATATATATATATCTAGCGTCTTCTAGCAGCGGTTTCTCGCTGAGCATTGAAGTAGACAGCAGCAACAGGGAGGCCAAGGTCATTGTCAGAGGAGAAGCTCATGGTGTTGAAGTGATCCCTTGAAGAAGGCATGCGAGTAACACACTGCCTACACTTCTGCTTGAACAGCACAAACACATACCTGTGTATCCCTATGCTTGGCTTTGGCATCTCATAGCTCACCACCTCCTTGCCTATTTCAGATCACAACCCCAGATATGCAAGAAAAAAAAAAAAAACAGGAAACATTAGGGCTGTTAGNCCCCCCCCCCCCCCCCACACACACACACAATGAAGCTTCTAGTCTACCCTTACTAAACATATAATAGCTACTCTAGAAATTATTGAATGTTTTATGCACTAGTCCGAAACATGAAATGCGACACGTATAATTTCTTGGTGGTTTCTTAGTTATATTCACCCTATAGGTAAATACATGTGATTTTTAATTTATTTATTTTAAATAATTTTTATAATTAAATTAATTAATTTTTATTATTATGTAATGATCTAATATGACATATTGATAAATTAAATGATTTAGTATAATAAATTAATATTTTTAATACAATATTTATAAAAATATGTATCGTAAGCTTAAATGATCTATAAATCTCTAAACCTCTTATAAGTTGACTCTTTTAACGATTTGATTAATAAAAAATTTATTATAATTATATAAAACATGATATAATAATAAAAATCGATGAATTTAGTTGTATTAATTATTAAAAATAGATAACGGTAGAATATCTAAGAAACCGTATATATTAATTTTTGTTTGATTAATATATACATGCTTGCGGCCACGTGTAACAACATAATGCAGAGTCAGACAAAGATGTAATAGATAAAGAAAGAAGCTCCTCCACCCTTTTCCCAAGTACCGAGTTTAATTTTTTCATGTTAAAATTAGTAAGATTTAATTTAAATTTATGTGTCTTTATCTCTTATTATATAATTAAATATGATAAGTTTTAATAAAAAAATTCATTTCAAATAAAAATATTATTATACGAAATTAAATGTAATCTCTCACGATTAACTGAAAAAATAAGATCTAAATATAATATAAGTAATATAAATTTTGATAATGAAAAATCACATGTATCCTAAAATTTTCATTGGTGAGGATCCATTCCCAACCGACTATATGTAACAGTCAACAAGGTTAACATCTCCTCAGTGCTCATACACAAAGTCACAAAGACATAGGGAAGAGGAAAAGTTGTCATTTTGCCATAGTGCCAATATTTCCTTCCAAACTGCACAACAATCCATTTCAAGCTCTTAATTAAATTAAGCATAAAATAACAAAACCACCTCATCATAGCTTGTTATTTCTTCCTCTTTAATCTTCACCCCTCTCACCGTTGGAGTCTGGAGAAGCCTGAAGGCTGATGTAGCAGCAACAGCAGAAGAAAAAGAAAAATCAGAAACTTGCTAGTCTCATCTAATCAATCAAGGTATGATGTTAATCAATTAGATATCCGTTTTCTTCGTCTTTGAGAATCGTCGTAATTATCCATTCATTAATTCATTAGTAATATGTTCTCTTCTATCATTAGTTAACTTCTTTTTCTCTTTAAGATCTAAATATTGCTATAAAAGTTATCTACGGTCGGCAATGCAATTATAAAAGGGGTGATATACATAGGATGCATTTTGAAATTGAACATAGACAAGATATGACTTTGGTGAAGATGACGACGAGGGTGGGAGGGTGGGAATAAGAAAAGAAAAATCAAAGATTTTTGTAATTTTTTTTTACAAAGATAAAACTTTCGGAAAATTTACATATATATGATCTCAAAAAAATTTTAATACCGTATTATGCCCCAACAAAAATATTTACAACTTGTGACAATTTCATACCTTTTTTTTTAAATGTCTGAAATTGCCTTTTTATTTTATTTTATTTTTTAAAAGGTCTGAAATTGCCACACCTTGTTGTGATTTCAGACACAAGCCCATACAATTATAAATTTATGTTCCAACCCATATTTTGGTATACAAGTTATACTAAACCCATATACAAGTAATGATCCCAAAACTTTCATTTCAGTTAAACAATTACAATAACTTGATTCAACCGAAATAAACAAAGGTGGTTCATAAGGATAAATAATTTTTTTCCCGTAAATTCATAAGGATAAATAGTATAAGAGCAAATTGAGCGTATATCTCTTAGAAGACACTAAGCCTAATCAATTAACAAATTAAAAATAATTGAAACCTTTTTTTTTACGTGAAGTTAATTGGAAAACAAGAATAAGGAGAGTGATAAAATGTTAAATTAGTAATACTAAATGTACAACAAAAATACATTCAACGTACAACTTACATATAACTTAGTATGACAACCACATAGACAAACACAAAAATGATATTACAAAACAGAAAAATAAACACAATTAGATATAAAAACAAAACAAAACGGGATTCACATCCACTTAAACAGCGAAAACTAACTGTCACATTCTCTCGTGCTGCGCACTCTCCCCACTCACATCCTAAAACAATTGCACTCACCCTCTCTCAAAAACGACTACTAAAAAATAGATAAACAAATATTATCAAACACTAACAAAACAAAATGAGACTCACACTCAATTAAATAACGAAAAGTAATTGTCACATTTTCTCTCATGCCGACTCTCCATTATAAACAAACATTACACCATAAAGAAACAAACATTGCAACACTTAGAAACAAAAACTACAACACTAAAAAATAAACATTATACCACATAGAAACAAACATTGCAACACTAAAAAATAAACATTACAACACAAAAAAAATTACAATATACAAAAACAAACATTACAACATGAATAAATATTACGCCATATAAAAACAAACATTAGAACCATGATAACAAAAATTATGACTCATTGTTGTTGACCATGCTCTCCATAACATCTTGCAAACATTATACCACATAAAAACAAATGTTATATTAAATTGGATCAAACATTATGGAACACATACCCTTAAATTAAAGTTATCACATACTTTATCCTTATTCATGCTATTCATAAAGTCTTGCTAAAAGAAAACAAGAACGACACAAAGATCGAGGATGAGGAGGAACTTGAGGTTGGAGATGGAAAAAAAAGTGGAAAAAGAACGGGGAGAGAGAGAGAGAGTGGGGAAGAAGAGAGAGAAAATGAAGGTTGGGTAATTAAGAAATGAAGAAGGAACAGTTGAGGGAGAGAAAGAGTGAGAAAGAAGAGAGAGAAAATAAAAATTAAATATAATTAGATGTAATTTGGTTGTAGGCTCATAACATTACTCAATGCCAAGTAGTACTAACAATTAGTCCTCCAAAACTTGTCATTAATGCCTATGGGCCCAATCGTTGGGTGAGTACTTCATTGCCTATTACAAACGGAAAATCTGCTAAAAAAGTCATGTACAAATTCGTAACTAAATATCAGTCTTCATATCGGTTATATATTTTTTTGTATTTTTTTAATATTATATCAGTAAATAACTTTTTTTTATGACATATAAGTAAATAACTTTTAAATTAGGGTCTAATTATTATTGACAATGTAAAGAAATTTTATATTATTGTCTAATTGAAACATATTATATGTCTTAACATAAGGTTGATCTAATGGCAGACATATTAATTTCATTATTAAAAAATCTCATATCCAAGACTTAAAAAGGATTTTACAGATAGTGAAGTCTAGATACTCATTAAAAAAATATATAATATGTATTAACTTTGAAAGTAGTGGTTAAGATAATCAATTTTTTTTATGTAACAAAATTTAATTACATGACTATATAATTTTTTTTTTGCATAAATACATCTTTTTTCATGGTATTTGTTTTTTTTTTCATAGTATTTTTTTGGGTATTATTTTTTTATGCGGTTTTTTTTTTGGGTATTCTAGCTATTACTTTCCAAAATAATAGAATTTACCTTTATTTTTATTTATATTTATTACAATTTCACGACCCTTTAAACCTCTACCAATAATACATAAATATACATACACACATATAATGATCACAATACATTTT
The DNA here is from genome assembly GCA_003254905.1 of Nissolia schottii. Lineage (NCBI taxonomy): Eukaryota > Viridiplantae > Streptophyta > Magnoliopsida > Fabales > Fabaceae > Nissolia > Nissolia schottii. Next base: position 494,870 of record QANU01115364.1, on the reverse strand, counting down.
TTTTAAAATTTTGTCTGAAAATATAAGCTGCTCACATCAGACGACCCTAAACAAGTTATACCCATCTTTCTCAATCTCCTGCACGCATCTTGAAGGAGAAAAGTTACGTCTTTATCAACTAAATCTGGGCGAACAGATCTGAACGAGAATATAATACACACACACACACATATAGAATATGGTATAAATATTATTGCATCATTTTTTTTTTAAAACACTGTTTCTAGCTAAAATTTTCGGAAGTTATATATAATAATCGATTGATGCCCCTTCTTCTCCTTATCCGTGCTCTTTCTCGACATGGCGAAAACATTATAAAGAAATTGTCATGAAGGCAATTACACATGGAAAAAATACAATGAATCTGACTATAAAAGTTGAAATGATGTCTTTCTCCTCACATGGTCGAATCCCCTCATATAAGGGCCATAGTTGAATTCTGCTGGCTATCTGGAAACCATGTGAAGTATATTTGACCACAAATTAAGTTCAGAAACTAAGAATAGCAGAACGGTTTTTTAATCATAAAAAACGAAAAGAAAAGAAAAAAACACAACGATTTTTTTAGGTAGTTTTTCAAATATCTTATGAAATAAATATTTTATGCTACTTAATTTATTCATTTTTTTATAATTTTTATAATTAAATTCATTAAATTTTATTATCATTTTGATCTAATATGACATATTGTTAAATTATATGATCAATGTGATAAATTAATATTTTCAATACAATATTTGTAGTCCGCAAATATCTAAACTTCTTATAAGTTGACTATTTTAATGATTTGACTAATGAAAAGTTTATTACTATCCGATAGAACATGAAATGATAACAAAATTCGATGAATTTAGTTATAAAAAATTATCAAAAATTGATAAATTAAGTAGCATGACATATTTAAAAAACCACCCAAATTTTAATTATGAAGGAAGTGGAAACAATATGTGTATAAAATTATAAAGGGTCGTGTTATTGCAACTCAAATGAGGGAACAATAGAAGTTTTAATAATTGAACAAGTTCATTGAGAGTTGTCAGACTTATTATTATTTATAGATAAATTTTTTACATGAAGAAAACAATAATTCAATTAAAAGATTAAAAAAAATTAAAAAATTTAAACTAAACCTAAGATAATATTAGAGTTTTACGTTGTCTAAAAATAAAGTTTTAGTAAATTTTATAAATTTGAGACATCTTTTATTTCATAAATTAAAATTTTAAATTGAGTTATATCACTCCATTCTTAATAGATAACCATAATTAAAAAAATAAGATAGCTCACAGCCACCTCTAAATAGCATCATAATTAGTTACACTTTCAGAAATCATGTGTGTATAAAATTAGGCCATATGTGTATGATAACTAAAGTAAAGGAAATGGTTAAATCCGTTGCTTCTTGGACCGCACAGTTTTACTTTGGTCATCCCAAATTTCAGTACCAAACAGGAGTACGTTTTTCCATATGGCCTTTTTCCATTTTAGTCCTTTCCTATTTTATTTACCCGTACTGATTTACTCAATTCTCAAACTATGGCAAAATCGATTTTTAATCAACTCCGGGTTGGTCCCACCATAGAACCTGGGGCCCAAAAAGTTGTCACCGCGTGCATTAATTCAATATTGTGGGATTACTTTATCCCCGGATTGGTTAATGCCTTCTTTTGTCATTATTATTCATTGTCAATTCACTCAAATTTCCAACGAATTAGGTTAAGGTTAATGCAATTTTAATTAATTTATTGTCCAATTGGCCTTTACACGTATAGACTCACCCATTAATTATTGGGCTTTTGCCTTTAACACATCAAGCCTACTACCTTATAGCTAAATTGGTTTGTGGTGGCAAACCCCTCTAGCTTGGTTGGTACGTTTTAAAATGGGACCAATGATGGGTATAGCTGCCGTATGCATACACGTGTGATCACTTTTTCATTCTTGCGCTAAATATGTAAAGTAGGGTATGAGGTAAGCAGCAAACATCTGTTATTTTATTATTTGCGAGATAGATTTGTTTTCAATTCATGTGGTACATATATTAATTGATACGTTTGAGTCCAATAGATAAGTGTAGTTTTAGGTAGGGGAGATGCTATATTGAACCCACAATTTAATGTTTGATTGGTTATTGTTATAAAGGGGTTTCAATGTACGCTAGTGAAAAGTGGCAGAGAACAAGTGAATGAAAACAGGAACAGATACAGTAAGTTAAGCTTAAAGAAACAAGACCACAGGTTGCCGTTACTAATGAATGGCCATGGCCAGGGTTTCTTTTTAACATATAAAATTAAGATGGTTGGCGAGGTGAAAAAGTGGAAAATTGAATCCCATTTCACGTGATCCATTTATTATATGTATGACTCAATTGTTGGGTTAGTACATCTTATAATATAAAATTAAGATGGTTGGTGAGGTGAAAAAGTGGAAAATTGAATCACATTTCACGTGATCCATTTATCATACGTATGGCTCAATTGTTGGATTAGTACATCTTATAATAAATTTATATTTAACTTCTAAATTTGTAACGATACTTTTTACATCTCAGAAATAAGTGTATTTTTTAACATAATTTATAACTGTATAGAAAAATTCAGTTTATATAACATCAATACATCACAATCATTCTCCTGATGTGTGTGCGTGTGTGGTGTGAAATCATTAAAAAAAAAAGCATTCAATAGCATAGTAACACATACTTTACCAACTTTATACTCATTTTATAAATAGAAATTGAAAAGAAGGCTAGAAGAAAGCTCAGAATTTCTGCATTTGTTATTGCAGTGCCACGAGTGTCTATTGTCTTGGTGGTGTTTGATACGCGTAACTGGATAATAAATTCTAATTATTATTGAGGTGAGATAAATCTCTTGCTCTATAAGAAGATGTTTTTCCTGATATAAAGAATAACTAGAAATTCTGAATGGTATGGTGGTTGTGAATTTATGAACCAGCAGTTAGCCATGGGACCACTTGTTGCCGTCCTTAAACAAAGCTGCCAAGCGGGTGCTGCTCATAATCACCATTTAATTAAGCCATTGATACTAATATATACTAGTTTTATTGGTCAAGAATTCCCTGTGAGACCATTATCCCTGTATTTAAATTATTTAAACCTTCAGCGAACCCCAAAAATACCTTTTAATTAATTATCTAGTTTAATGCCACTTTCAAATCCTCCAAAAGAAGTTGATATAAACAAAACCAGTTTTGCAGTTACCTTGGCAACTTGATTAACTGCTTCAACGTGCCTGCCTTGTTTCCCTCCATCCCTCTCTATTCTTCCTTTTCTTCTTCATAATATTGGCATTACTTGTGCTCCTCTCTTCATTCTCTCATTCTTCTGCGTCCATTTATAGAAAATTTTAACGGTGTGATGAAGCAGCGGTCAACCAACAAGCAGCAGGTACTATTTTCTCTCTCTCTCTGTCTCTGTCTCTGTCTCTGTGCTTGTGTGCATGGCTTCTTAATTTCTTGGTGGTGGCTGCAGCTCTTTTGGGGAAGAGTGGTCATGCGCAAATGGCTTAACATGGGAAATAATGACCCTGATTGCGGCTCTGACCCTGACGATGATGATGATGATGAAAATGACACCGAAAGTGATTCAGACAATGAAGGTGACTTGTTATTCAATTCTAGTCATTTCTCATTCAAGTGTGTGGGCGAGCGCCTTATTCATCATTTGATAATTGGGAATTTGGCAAAATTTATAGATTTCTGTTTGGATTGGGTGTGTTGTGCAGAGTGGGGAAGACGGTCTCGGTTTAATTACAAGAGAGGCGACCAAGATGCAACTGAATCAAATGGTAAATAAACAATCAGTTTCATTGAGCTACTTGGCTACTTGTGAGGATTTAGCATATCCAATGAACTGCAGATTTTGTTCCAAGGCTAAGGCGGCAAAAGTCATTAACCTGGAGAGCTCAGTACATAAACGAGAAGGAAGTGAGGTAAGGCCTTGAGATTCCAGAAGGCATTTGTTTATTTTTGATTGATATTGATATTGATATTGATGAATCCTCTCCTTAGAGTATGCGTTGGGACATGGAATGTTGGAGGAAAGCTTCCGCCTGATGATCTGGACATGGACGATTGGCTAGGCATCCACCACCCGGCTGATATCTATGTGCTCGGGTAACAATTCCTCACCATTCCTTCCTTGTCACACACGTTTCCTCTTTTTTTCTCTCTACTACTACAATCACTCACTCCTCTCGCAGTCTTCAAGAGATCGTACCCTTGAACCCGGGCAACATATTCGGCGCTGAAGACACTCGCCCTGTCCCAAAATGGGAAAACATTATCAGTGAAACACTCAACAGAGTTCGCCCTGCGCCACCCAAGGTCAAATCCTTCAGCGACCCGCCCTCTCCCTCCAAGTTCAAGCCGTCGGATGATATCCCGGACATAGAAGAAGACATGTTGTTCCAAAGCGACAGTGACATCGGCGAGGAAGTCCATCCTTTGGATGATGAAGAGCCAACTGCTCACGACGAAGCAGTGCCAGTCGAAGCTGATCTGTCTTATTCAAAGAGGCTCAACAGGCTGAACTGTTTCCGCAACCAAGACTCGTCGGAAAACAACGCCGTGCTCACCAGAATGCTCAGTGGAACCGAAAGGATCGGTTTGAGCTGGCCAGAGCAACCCCTGCACCTGCAGCCTCACAAAGTCTTGGACAAAACGACTTCTTTCAAGTCTTTCAAATCCTTCAAAACGTCCAAGTCTCTCAGAAATTTTGGATCTTTCAAGCAAACCATGGATGACATAGGTGTGCTTGCCGAAATCGACCTTGAGGCCTTGATGAAGAGGAAGAGAAGATCCTCGTACGTGAGGATAGTGAGCAAGCAGATGGTTGGGGTTTTCGTCACCGTGTGGGCTCGGAGGAGTTTGCGGAAACACATTCACAATTTGAAGGTTTCAACTGTTGGTGTTGGTGTTATGGGCTATATTGGTAACAAGGTCCTTCTTCCCCTTTCTTTGGAGTGCTCTTTTCATTTCTGCTTAGTGATTGAGTTTGTAGTTCTTGATCATTACATTGTCATTATTAACATACTAGCACTGGCTTTAGAAATGCTATTAAGATATTAGGGAGCTGCTAAACGGTAAGGGTCAAAAAGAAAATTGAAAAATTTGAACACCAAATAGCGGTTAAATCTAGTCTTTTTTTTCTTTTTCAGGGATCAATATCTATTAGCATGTCCATATATCAGACATTTTTCTGTTTTATATGCACCCACCTTACGGCAGGCGAAAAGGAAGGAGATGAACTGAGAAGAAATGTTGACGTGCGCGAAATACATCAAAGAACTCATTTCCATTCACTTTCTGATGTTGGACTTCCCAGAAGCATTCTTGATCATGAGTAAGTCCATCACGTCTTAATATAAATGGAGATTGGCTTAAATTTTTATCTTTCTAATCCTTCTATTTCTGTTTGGCCAATGCAATCATCTATTTACATGTTCTGTCCTAAGAGAATCACAATCACTTAATCACTTCCCAATTTATTTGCAGAAGAATAATTTGGTTGGGTGATCTGAATTACCGCATCAATTTGTCGTATGAGAAAACAAGAGAACTTATCTCAAAAAAGCAGTGGTCAAAATTGTTAGAGAAAGACCAGGTAATATTTAAAAACTCTTACATTAGATATGTACTGCATAAGAATTAAGAAACTTTCCTCAAGAGCACAATTTATATGCTCCAATCTGATGATTTGATAGGAATATAGTACCTAGAGCCCTAAACCATTAGGTAACATTTTCAAAGAAAATTTCCTATCACATTGACAGCTCATGAAAGAAATGGAGAAAGGCGTGTTTGTTGGATGGTCAGAAGGCAAGTTAGACTTCGCGCCGACTTATAAGTATGAGACTAATTCAGACAAGTACTATGGAGAGGATCCAAAGGTTGGAAGGCGCACGCCAGCGTGGTATGCTTGGGTTCTTTTGATCTAAGATCCTGCTTCATGGCGTGAGAGAACCAAGAGCTGTCTTTCACTTTAATTCTTTTTGTTTGTAATGCTTACAATCGAATTTCAGGTGCGATCGCGTTCTTTCGTATGGCAAGGGAATTAGATTACTGAGTTACAAAAGGGCTGAGCTTAAATTTTCAGACCACAGACCGGTGACCGCCACATATATGGCCGAGGTTGAGGTTTTCTCCCCAAGGAAGCTGCAGAAAGCCCTCACTTTCACTGATGCAGAGATTGAAAACGAGCAAGTCATAGCAACTTTAGGGAATTGGAATTTAGCCGCGTGATCCCAAGAGGTGAAAATGCTCATAGGATAGCCATTTTCGGCTACAAGTGAATATATTGAACACCTTCTAAGTTCTTAATCATACTCCTCATGTTAATTTGTCCATGATTCTTTCTTTCTCGTGCAGGTTCACAGTATGAGTTCTAAATGAAGTTTAATTTATATGCATAATTTGAAGGAGCAGCTATGGCAACTATTGCAACTTCTCAAATTCACACTGCCACTGCTACATACTACATACTACTAGATCTGTTCATTCGATTTTTTTTTTCTTTTAAGTTTCTAGATCAAATTTTTTAGCAAAAATAGTTGCATGATTGGTTTGTAAGATATCTTATGAAAAAGGATTTAAAGCGAGATGATGATAGATTGAATGTATCGTGTATATATGTATGTACTAGCTAGAGTGTGCACTGTGTGCAAGACTTGAGACCTCCCGTGCGAAGCTTTGTTCTGTATGCCTTATAATAAACAGAAGGCACTTTCAATTCAAGGCAGAGCATTCTACAATAAATCTTTTGCTTTAGTTTGTGTCTTATCTTCCCTTTTACATTTTGTTGGTATCAAGTACTATATGAAATTGAAATATGAGCTTTGCTATACGTACACCTTAGAACCATATATCATACATACACTCGCATTAAAATACGTTGGGCCCCTCAAATAACCGCCACATCCACTCTCTCTCCCACTCTCAGCCACATGCGCGTGAACTTATGCATATCTCAAAATCTTCCCGCTTCCACTTTCTTCCGTTTTCTCTCTTCTCTCTCATCACTCTCATCCTTCATTCTTTCTTCACTCTTGTCAGTGTCATCTCTCGTCGCTCTCTTTACTCTTGTACCAATATAAAAAATTGTGCATTCAAATCACGTATATTAGATTCTGCAAAATAGTTAACTGTAGGTTAAGTTTTATGCAAATCTGTAAAGTTTTGTGCATGTTTGTGAAGTATTGTACATGTGAACTAACATTTATAAAGTTTGTCCATTAAATATGTATAAATTTTGTGAACCTATTTATGTTTGAGCAAAATCACAGTGTTGTACACAAATGCTTAATGTTTGTGCACATCGTCATATAATGTTTGTGCACTAAAATCTAATATCATATTCTGTAAAAATATTTAACTATACATTAAGTAATATGCATATATGTAAAATTTATGCATTATAATGTATAAAAGTGTGTGTCCACATGTATGTGAGCTAATTTTTATAAAGTTTGTCCACTAAAAATGTATAAAGATTGTGAACTTATTTATGTTTGAGTAAAATCACAGTGTTGTACACAAATGCGTAATGTTTGTGCACATCGTCACATAATGTTTGTGCACTAAAATCTGATATCATATTCTGCAATATTACTTTGTACACTCCAATCAGATATCATATTATGTAACATACATTCTTACCACCACTGTTAAAGATAGATCTCATCCATTTTAAAAGAAAACTAACATTTTATCATCTTAATTCTATTTTAATCAACTTTCACATGATAAGATGATGAAGATGAGGAAAATGAGAAAGGTGACGATGATGAGAGGATGAGAGAATGACGAGGATGACGATGATAAACATTACAGAGCAAGGATGAGAGGATGAAGACGATGAGTGAAAACGATGACGAGAACGAGTTTGGGATTCGGGCGCGCGTTGTGTATAATTTTAAAAACTGTACGCTATACGTGTAATGATCATTAGTTGCGTATAAATGAATGGTGTATGTACGGGTGTATGCTTCTGTGGTGTACACGAAACATTTCTGATTGAAATATATAGCACCATTGCGCTCACTTCTTAGTTTGTGCTAATGCAAAATAACTTAACATGGATCAATCAAAACTGTCAAGGATATATTGTTGGATAAGTCAAAAGTGGTGGAAACTATTCATCTACATGACTAACTTAGTCTAAAATATGTTTTAGATCTTCGTTGATCTTTGACTTTTAATTTTAAAAGTGATCTCATGTTAATTTTTTAATAATTATGACGATAGTTATTTTGTTTTTGTTTTTTACAATAAGAGTTACTTGTCAAAATATTTTCTTTTTTTAACCTAACGAGATAAAGAAAGAGACCCACAAACACGAAAAAAAATCCCATGACTCCTTGCTATGAGCTTCCTTGCTGTCACCGCCCTAGGTTTCACAAGAGAAGAAATCAGAGTGGCAAGGCAGCATTGAGGGCGGCGACAGCAAGAAAGCTCGCAACAAAGAGGCGCTGAATTTTTTCAGTGTATGTGGGTCTCTCTTTTTTTCTTGTTAGATTAAGAAAAGAAAACATTTTGACAAGTGACTTTTATTACAGTTATTAAATAATTGATATGATATCATTTTTTAAATTAAAAATCAATGACTAACAAAGACTTAACATATTTAAGACCAAATTAACTGGTATCATTCATCTATTAAAAAAAAATCAATAATATAAATGTCAACTCATTTTCATACCTCACCTCATTCAGTCTCCACGCGGAGTTCATGGAAGGCGATTTAAATGATTGGAGATGTAGTACTTTATTTTGTAGCAAATGTCAACCATTGACCAACATCCCTTTTTTCCCGATAAATTCTCAAATGCACCAATAGCAAAAGAAAGCTTTTACTTTCCACCATTTATTACTTGATATATCATTTCCTTGAATACTGAATGGTATAAATAAAAAATTCCTTTTGCTCATTTAAAAAATTTACTAACTAGTCTATCATTTATTTCTCATACATTGCTATGATTTCGATCTGATTTCTAAATTTTTTGTGATACATGAATATCTCTATAAATGTTGGTTGAAGCTGAGACCCCTAACTGTAACGAATTTTTTCTTCAACCTAAATTGGGGCATTGGCATGGACCCATCGATTATTTTGTTCTAACTTTAATTTGATGTCCATCAACTTGATATCACTTCTCAATCAGAAGTCCAAAAATGATTTTTGGATTGTTGATTATGCTGGACCGGTGGGAACGTGCATACCAGGGAGACCAATGACCATAATTATTTGAGCAAATTGCAAAAAAAGAGTGGCCTATGGCTTCTGCTCAGAGTCCCTCACCTATTTACTTGAAGCATCGAACACACCCAAGCTCTTGTCAACATATGCCGTCAATATAAAAAAAAATGTTATTTATATTAATTAATTATGAAATATCGTGTTGACTTATTAGTTGTTTATTATTGAATAATGTTTTAATAAAACATGAACCATATTAAGATTGAATTTAACAATAAATGATGAGTAGGCCAAAATAATATTTATCGAGTAATGTGTCTAAATAACACAACTCTAATAAAAACTGTGAAGGATTCTTTGACTAATGATTCATATTTATTTAATTGGTTGTTATGCTCGTCTTCCATGGCTCCATTGCATGTACCTACATACCTCCTAAACGTAACATTAAATATCAATATCTCATTGTTACAACAATTAAATAGTATCCATCATTGTATGTATACCTTTCAAATTTAATTTAATTAGTCTTTAATAGGAAATCAAATTGGGTGGCTTGTGAGCTGACCCTAATTGTTGGATAGAGGAGGCTAATTCTTCCATTATTTTGTTCGTAATTTGGCCATGTTGACCTGCTTTGTCCTCTTTAAATTTTAATGGAGTTTTATGTAAAGTGAAATAATAAAACAAATAAAGGAATTAATTAGTCTACTATTTGTTTACATTTTTACATCTTAGTGCGGACCTTAATTAAATTAATTTTCAGGAAACAAATATGTAGAAATTAGGCAATGACTACGTACCACTACTACTCACTTTTGGCTTATTGAGAATAAAATAAAATACTATTCTTTTCCTTTATATTTAAGAGTTAATAATGCATCGTTTGATGATGATGATGGGTTGTTAGCAAAACCATGTACGGTTCTCAATTAAATAGCAGAGTTGAAAAGAAAAACAAAAATCTCACTGAACATGACGTGACATGAAACTTGGAAGCTCTTTTGCATGATAATATTTTTTTTCTTTGTAAAGATATACATTAGTACTTTACTTGACAGTTATATAATAATAGATATTTGCTTTTCTAATTCATACAAATTAAACTTTGGTGACAGGAATAGCAGTCCGTAGGAACAGAGTGCTTGGGCTTTAATTCCAGGCTGCAATTGAATCTAGCAATCGCCATTAGCCGAAAGGCACGGACAAGCCTGTTTAAAAAAATGGTTTAATTTAAGCATGATCAAAACAAATGGTTTAAAAACCTGGCGGGTTGGCGTGAGTGGTTAAGTACTCTCGTCCCTTAAGCAGGTGGGAGGGGTTCGATCCCTACCCCTTGTGAATGGAGCAAACCCACAGGCCAGCCGTATACCCCTTAACTGGACTTCAGAACGGCGAGAGATTAGTCTCACCTGTCACGCGGGTGGGGATACCCTGGGAAACCAAAAAAAAAAAAACAAATGGTTTAAAGTAAACTTTGCCCTTCCTTTTTTAATGTAAAGTAAAAAAGAAACAGAAAACAAAATTAGCGCAAGGAATTGATTGAAATCAATTCAACCTATTTATTTATTAATAGATCTTTACTCATTTGGTTTTTATTTAGCCTCTATTTTTTAAGTAAGAAATGACCCCATGCTTCGTAAGGATAGTTAGTAATTGATTATCAATTAAATTAATATTATTTTTATATATACATAATTAAGATGTCCCTGATTAACTAGGAAGCCAATAAGAGTTAGTGCAATTGGTTATGATTCCAATCATACCTTACATAGGTGAGAGTTGAAATTATGCTAGCCAATGTGAGGTTATAGTCCAACACCAATATGTAATTCCCTATGAAATATTCAAATAAAAACTAAAGAGGTTTGGAATTTTTCTTGACCCTGGTGAAATACTCACCTCTAACCCATCTAAGTTGAAATTCATATAAAACTTTTTCAACATAGTTATGCACAATTATTTTACAAATTACTTAAATTAGAATATTCATAAACATGTGTTAGTCTTAACTGATATTAAAACTCGAGCATTATTAGTACATGCATAATTAAAAAAAGAGTTTAATTTCTATCTACTGATAATGTAAAGATTTTTATATTATCATTCAATCAGATATTTTAATGTGCATAACTTTAGAATGAGTGGGATAAAAGGCTAACCATTTATGCTAACGTGATCAAATTTGATTAGTTGACAATATTAAAAAAAAAAACTTTACACCGTTAATGAATAAAATTAAACTCTTAAAAAAATGTGTGCATCATCATTTTATAACAATATTAAAGAATGTCAAACTCATTCGGTAAAAGTCACTAGAATTGGTCTAGTAACGAGGGGTTTGAATTATATACATGAAGTTTTATGTTCAAACTTCAATAAATGTAATTTTCGAAATATAAAAGAACTCATTTAATAACAATGCAATAATTTCTGTGAAAATTCAATATTAAGAAGTTAAAAATATTGTAATCACTTTCTTAATCCTAATCCCTAAACTATTTAGCTTGTTCTCCCCATTTTCATAAATTCTTTTTTATTTCTTAATTAGAACATTTTTCCAAAAAGTTGTCGTAAAATAAGCACAAGTGCTCCTCCTCAAAACTTTGAGAGGAGTACAGATTACTTGATTGTTGCATTTGATCGAAGTGGGTTTGCCGTACACTGTCAATAACCTTCATGTGTAATGCATTTGGAAATGAAAATTAAAGTATTCATAAGAATACAAAAACACGTAACATACGGTATACTACTGTATAGTTTATAGCATAAAGAATAAACAAATAATGCAAGGGCCTTTGACTTTTTCCATTATCATATTATCACGGAGTGCTGTATTCGTGTATTGTGCAAGCGACTCACCGACTCCATATTCATAACCATTTTCTCAACTCTTTTAAATTTCTTTTCTTTATTTGTATTCATTGCCGATTCATTTTCATTTATCCTTGAATGAAATTTAATAAAATGTAAATTTTATTAAAATCTTATTTAATAGTCAATGATAAGAAAATTAACATAATTGTTTAATATAAAATAGGTTTAAATAATACACATTTTTAATAAAAGATTAATTTTTAATGCGCATGTCACAATATAATAAAAGATTTATATCGTAATTCAATTATGTGATGTCATATGTATAAAGATATATACAACTATTTCTTAAACTCTTAATAAAGGTTATTCATGACATCATATAACTAAAATTGATTATAAGTCTTATTCTCATTATTTTAAAAATCTCTCGTATAAAAATATAGTATAATAGGATGTGATTGAATAAAAATTGATCTCTTAATGCTAATAATCCATAATATATAAATATAACATATGTGAACCACTCCTCACTTCTTCTCCATCTCCCTTGCACTCGTTGACCACCCACTTTTGAGACCATTTTGCTACGCCACTTTTGGTTCTCCCCCTTCCACCCTTCACCCCAGCACTTTTTCCCTTTATCCTCCAATCTCCAACTTCCAAATTGGATCACAGCCATCTTCACAAGTATCCCTTGATTCCTTTATTCCAACCTTAACAACAACAAACTCACAACACACAAACACAAACACTTTGATCAAAAAGCCTACATATATATACATGTTTCATTTTCCTAGTCCCACAATTGACATCCCTTTGTAATCCCATACTTTTTCCAAACCTGGGTCCCTTCCCTCCCTCCCTCCCTTAGCTAAACCTTAATAAAAACCGCCCAATTATGTAACTGTACCCCTTTGTACCTTAAAATCTCCCCCAAAAAACCCCAAAAATATTTATTTCTCCTTTAATTTGGAAAATCATGTAGTGTGTACCCGTCGGTATATCCACTATTCTATCCAATTATCATATTTTGTTTTAAGGTTAAATTTCATTTATATTTGTGAAATTTCAAAAAAAAAAAAAAAAAAAGAAGAAGAAAAGAAAAAGGAATGGCAGAATCGGAGACGGGGACGCCGACGGCGGCGTCGGTGCCGGCGACGCCGGATACGCCGGGAGGGCCGCTGTTCACGTCGCTGCGAGTGGATTCGCTGTCGCACGAGGCGCCGTCGTTTGCAATGGGTCGGTGCACGTGCCTGCCAACTAAGGGGAACACGTGCCTCACTGATTTCTCTGTTGGCGGTGTTCCATTTCCAACTGTGTCTCTCACTCAAAAGGTGCTCTCGTCTCTCTATTACTATTTTCGTCAACCATTTTCTGCAATTGCCTTGTTGCGTAATTTGATTTTCTTTGAGCATCTTTCTAGTTGATTTTGTTTATTTATTTATTTTTTATTTCAAGGTCGCATTGTTGTCGTTTTATTTATTTACTTTTTTTACAAAAATATTTTTTAATTATATATAACGAGGTGAAGTGCGTGAATGTTATACATTTACGTTGTCTTCGTTTACATATGATCAAATTGATTTTATTAACGTTGTTACTATCATGATTTGTTTCGTTTAAGGACAAGTAAATATATCTAGAGTTATATTATTTGGATTAATTGATTCATCAATTTTTTATTATTAAATAGATTTTAACAAGACTCACTTTAATTATTCCACATAATATCTCGTAAAAAAGTATAAAAATCATATATATCATTTGGAGTTTTCAATAATAGTTTTCTTACCGCAAGCTCTCTTTTCTTTTTTTCTTTTTTGTTTAGATATTTATGGCTCTCTTTATCTTCTTACACAGTTATCAAAATAAATATTTTTTATTATTGATTTTATTTAAAATTAGGAATGTGTGGCTTATATTCTATAAGGTTATTGTTATAAAATATTTCACGAATTTCAATATATTTTTAAATCTATTTTTCACGAAATTGTGTTATTTACTCATGTTAGATAAGATATTGTATATTCTCGCGCGCCATTCGTCATTACAAGAATAACAAAAGATGAACAATGAATATTTTTTAATTTAAAATAACATAATTAAATAAAATTATCTAAAATTCAAACTAATCATATACTAAAACTAATCATTCGTATTGAGCAACACTCTAAGCCCATTAATTCGCTCGACTTTTTACCTTAAAAAAATTTAGTGAAATGATGGAGTATATTGATAATTCATCACATCATAATGCATCCCACTAAAAAAGCCTTGCCGCCCATATAATAATTTATGTTATTTAAGCTACAAACATCAGTAATTCCTATTAGTCAAGCTTTTATTTCTTGGACTACCCTTATAAAAAATTGAGGATCACAACTAAATTATTTAGAGCATATTTTAAAAAAAATATTAGGAATAAGATAATTTTTCAAGGAGCCAAATAATAATTTTTGCCATCTAAAATTTATTATGTACTTGCTTTGACTAATAACTTTTTGCATTGTGAATAAATACTTTAAAAAAAATAACACTCCCTCCATTTTAAAATATTTATCCAAACTTTGAATTTTTAAGATTGCAAAATATCGGTTAATTACAAAGATCAATATAGTATTCAATTTTTTTAATAATATTTCAATAATGTAGACTCCCTCCCTCACTTTCTCTAAATCTTAATTTATTTGTGTTTATTAAAGACGACATACAATGGCAAATAGAGGTGTATCAATTAGTGGCATTATGTTTTTTTAATAAAAGGGAAAATTTATCCACTTAACAAATTATTTTGCACCATCACTAAGATCATTTATTATATTTTCTTTTAATTTGTATTATCCTAAAATTTGACATATATTTGAATGAAATAATGTATAAATAATGTAAATAAGTTTGAGAGACTCAATATTTGATAATAAATCATTTATAGAGGCTATTGTAAATATTGTGTTATTAGGGAAATAACACTTTACCTAACAGCCCATAGACTATAAATTGTGTACATTTTATGAGTTTAATTTTTATCTACTGATAGTGTAAAATATTTCACATTGTCATTCAATTGGATATTGTCACGTTAACATAAATAGTTAGCTTTTTCTCTTATTCTTTTAAAAGTCATGCATATCAAAAAAGTTTGATTAAATGGTAATGTTTTATTTTACAATGTCAATGGATGGTAATTAAACTCTTATCCTCAAATTTTTTTAAATAGATTTTAATTGATCTCTAATGTTTTATAACAGTGAAAATTAATCATTAAATGATCAAATTATACGTTTATTTCATTTTCGTCTCTTTCCTATTCTTCTTTAATTAAGTTGTGGATAAGTTGGTCATTTAATAATCAACTTGCGCATTTTTTTAAAAACTGAGATAAAATGTGCATGATTTATAATTCAGGATAAAATATTTGTTTTTCTCTTGTTGTTAGGTAGGAGATATTTGAATTAATAGTTCATTCCATTTCAACTGATAGTTTCCCTACCAAAATTAAAGTAATAGTTTCTTGATTTTTTTAAGGGTTTAGTCATGCACTTATTTAGGAATTTAGAAGATAAAACTTTTCGTTGAATAAATAGAGGTTTGAACGAATTTTATTTTTATTTTCTATATATTTTTTTATTATTTCTTTCATAAAATATTTAAAATAAGAAATGCAACAAAATAGAGACAATATCCTGAATTTTTTAAGTATTTAATCTTTTGGAAATAAGACAAATTTATTTCCTCCTTTTGACTATCTAAGTCGCCCCCTCATCCTCTTCGTTTATGTGGTTTACTTCAGCTTTGGACTAGAGATTTTCAATATTTATGTTAGAAGAATGCTATTTTAATAGTAGATTGATGTTCAATTGTTATTCTCAGTCACGACGTCGCCGGCACTGACGCCGCCATCGGCGTCCCCATCTTCAATTCTGCCATTTCCTTTTTCTTGTTAAGTTTTCACGAGTATAAATGAAATGCCTATAATAAAAAATATGCCCCACGCATCAATTGTTATTCTTTAACATTAAGTCTCTCATTTGCACACATCAAACGTAAAATATCGATATCCCCTTTACCCCCGCTTTCCTCTCTTCTTTTGTTCTGGAAGTCTGCGGTCATTGACTTCATTGCTCTTTTTTCCCCTTCTTTGACCTTTTATGCATTGATGTCGGTACTACTATACTACTACATCGATTCCTATTCGTGGACTTAAATTATTGCTTGCTGTATCATTCATTTAATGAATGAGGTATTTCTCAATGGTTCGTCAAAACCCCAACCCTATACTACTGTATTTCCTTGAAAAATCCTTTTCTAACACATTTTTCAAGTTTTACATTAATGAATGAGAAAGCAAGGTTATAGTATACCATAAAAGTATAAAGAGGAATACTGACTGGTATAATGTCCTTAACAAATATTTTACAATCATGTATGGGGTAGTGTAACATCACTTCGTGAGGTGGAGACTCACCCACCAGCAGTCTAGCAAAATCATTATTTTCTGGACCTAGTTTTTATTTTAGTGTACTAAGTGGTCAAAACACTTATTAAAGAATAAAAGGAAAAACCTTTAGGGGCGCTTCATTTTGCAATAGGGCCGGCCCAACAAGAGACTAGCATAAACCCAAATCCTTACAAGTTACGATTGGTTAAGAGATTTAACAAATCAACTTATAAAATAAGAGGTAAAATGTTAAGTGTCATTTATTAAAATGTATAGATTTATTTGTTAAACCTCTAAAACTTGGTTGTTTCGTAAATGAAATTTTGATACATACAATACTATAAATAATGATTTAGTACCCGTATTGTAGCAGTACTTTTTTTTATAAATGAGTAGTGATTTAACGACAAAGTCACTACCTTTTTGTTTTATAATTATTATTAAAATTAATAAAATATTAGATTCAACATAAACCATTAGATTTTAGCAGGCATCGGCACTCTATCTTTAAGAATAACTCGCATAAATATGGAATGAAGTAATATGATTCCGTATTCCATCAAACAATTACTATTATTTGTAGCGTTAGATTGTGTTTATGACTTAATTTATTTATTTGATACATCAGAAAAACAAGCTTTTGTTGTTCTAAACACTGATTAATCAAGAAATACTGATGATAAGGATGACCAAATGGGAAACAGATTGGAGCAGAGTTTGTGGGAACGTTCATATTGATATTTGCAGCAACAGCTGGACCCATAGTGAACAACAAGTACAATGGGGCAGAGACCTTAATGGGGAATGCAGCCACTGCTGGGCTAACAGTGATGTTCATCATTCTCTCCATTGGCCACATCTCCGGGGCTCACCTCAACCCATCCGTCACCATCGCCTTCGCCGCTTTCCGCCACTTCCCGTGGACACACGTCCCTGCATACATCGCCGCGCAAGTCTCCGCCTCCATCGCTGCCTCTTTTGCACTCAAGGCTGTTTACCACCCTTACCTCTCCGGCGGCGTCACGGTCCCTTCCGTCACCGTTGGCCAAGCCTTTGCGACCGAGTTCATAATCTCTTTCATCCTCATGTTTGTCATCACTGCTGTTGCTACTGATACTCGCGCGGTAGGTTCAAAATTCTTATATAAGCATAGTCCTAGCTAGTTTCTAACATATTATATTTAAGTACACTCATATCAGAGAAACCAATGAACATGAATAGAGTTGGTGGAATTCACATTCTTTTAAGTATGCTTAAATATAAAGCGCTAGAATTGTGCGTACAAATATATCTGTGATTTTAATTCATGATCTTAAATTAATTTAGCATTTCTTTTTCTCTTCTTTGTTCAATTACTTTATTTTGATCATTCATAGAGTTTGATGGTGGCATGCATGCAGGTTGGAGAATTGGCTGGTATTGCTGTTGGGGCTACGGTGTTGCTCAACATTCTCATATCAGGGTAAAGAACCTCTGTTTTCACACTTGTGCCATCATATCCATTTATATTTGTACATTTAATATATCTTTTTTTTAGGGTAAGGTTCAATATCGGAAAGATCTATTTTCGTAAATAGATACCTATATGCTATGTAAAAAAAAGAAAATATAATTACTTCTAAAAAATTTAAAGAACTTTAAGTCTTTTTAATTGGACATTAGCATCTAACTCACGCACCTAAATTTTTATGTACAGATAAAAAAAACATATAGTGTTAACTAATGATTCACAGTAAATATGTTAAAGGGTTTAAGTTTGATTGATTAATTTCTTCACATGTTGTAATTGGTTAGTCCAACAAGTGGTGGCTCCATGAATCCGGTGCGCACCTTGGGTCCAGCCGTAGCAGCAGGCAATTACAAGCATATCTGGCTATATTTGGTGGCGCCAACGCTCGGTGCTATCGCTGGTGCAGCCGTTTATACGCTTGTCAAGCTCCACGATGCCGAGGCTGAGCCACCGCGACAGGTCAGGAGCTTCCGCCGCTAGCAAGTGGCAACAGATTGCTACCTTCACCCCGCCTCATGTTTCCATACCATATTAAATAAGATGCGCGGACTCCTTAATTATGGTCGAGTGTGTAAAATAAAGTGTGTAATTGTATGGTGTGTTTAATTTGTTTGTGTAATTTTATTTGGATGCAAAACTTCTTCATAATTTGGTGACTATATCATGCTTTGTAGTTTGTAGTGTAATTTGCTCTACTTGAAATTAACAATGTGTTTTGTGGTGTGTAACAACATTTCTTTTTTTTCTTTTTTTTTTTCTTCAGAATTTATTTATTCAAGCTCCTGTGCGTTTTATTTAAAATCTCGATTTTGTTTTTTTCGATAGTTTTATCTTGGCTTCCCTTGTCAAAAACACTCTCATGTACAATTTAATTATTAAAACATGTTTAGAGAAATGCCTAAACAGTATTATAGTTTCACAAAATCTCCATCCACAACACATGGAACATTTATCTTAAAAGGATAATTTTGTCAATTCAAGCCTTCGAAAAGGCTTATATATATATAAGAAAATGGAAAATATTGATAGGTGAGTAACAAGATAAACGACCTGATTGAGTTGAATGTGAGTTTCTCATCCATTACTGCAATCCATACTTCTAAATTCATTTGTTTCTTTCTATTTTATATTTTATTTTATGGGATTTCAAAATTGCTGTTGTAGGCATGGTTATCAAACTCGCGAGTTTAAGTAAACTCGTGGAGCCTCCGTAAACTCGGATCGTAAACTCGTACGAGTTTACCTATTATTAAAAAAATATTTAAAAAATATTTTAAAAAATTATTATGCTACAAAAATATATTTAATAAAACTTGAAATTCATAAATACATTTACCTCCATAACAAAGCACAAATAAAGATGAAATATATGAGTTCTAAGTTCAATTCATACATAATACATATAACATAATACATAGTATTGACTACTGATCATCACAAGAAGCAAGTTTGTGACGATTATGTCTTCAATCTAGAACACTAAACTCGTAAAAATAGCAATGCAGAGGTCACACACCCTGGTGGGAAAGATCCCTGAGCAAAGGATGAAATACATACGATGGATTAGCGATGGAGTACAAGCAACGACAGAGCACAACGGAACACGATTGTAGGCGCAACTGTAAATGATAACTCTAAAATACTTAAATGACCTAAATCTAAAAACTCATAGTTATGCAAAACAATATCAAACTTGTTTTGTTTCTTAAAAAAAAAAACTGCCTAATTGGTAAACTCGTAAAATCGGTAGTAAACTCGCGATTTTATGCGAGTTTACCTGATTTTACCCGAGTTTACCCAGAAACGAGTTTACATGCGAGTTAGCTCGATTTTACAACCTAAACTAGTAAAATCGTACGATTTTACGTGTTAAATCGCGATTTTAATAACTATGGTTGTAGGTAAGATGGAAGGTGCCAACAATACCATGGAGGGTGGTGACTACATGATCAATAACGAGAACATGCTCATCTCCGAGATGAATAGGATCCCTTTAACCTCTCAACCTATAAATTTTATTTATTTATTTATATATATATATATATATATATATTTGACGTATTGTATTTTTTTTTTATTTCTAAATTTGGGCATGGGAAGCACAATTTGGCTCTGTGACTCGTGTATTTTATTAGCTGATGATAACATTGCTTAAAAAAATAAGCATTTTTTTTTTGTTATATGAAATGGAGTAATTGTTATTACTCCAGTTAGTACCAAGTAATGATAACAATAGTTTCATATTCTCGATTTTGCATGGATTAATATATAGTTGTCCAAATTATACACTATCAAGGTTTTTGGGATAAGAATAGATCCTATAGTGTATTTTTCACATTATAAGATTATGTTTAATTTTTTATCATCAAATTTTTTATTACTTATGTTATATATGAGTCACATATTTTAAATTAATTATGGAAGAACACACATAATCTTTTTATTTAAAAAAGACACATGAAAAAATTCATTTCTTTTTTTTTTTAGAACAAGGACAGTTTCATCCCAACCAAGTAAATTGGCAAGTAATACTTGAATGAGAGCCATGCCATTCATTCCTTTTTGTAAATTTGTGCGTGTCTTGCCCTTATAAAATGATTCACATAGTAAACCATCAACAAGTTTTTTTTATCCAATAATGTTTTACCCCTTCTCTCACTTGTTGTTTTCCATTTGCCCTTTTGTAATCTTATATAATTTGTTCAAGCATGCATGTATTTGGGGTCATGAATATGCTGTGAATTTATTTTTGAAATTGATTGCTTGTAGATGGACCCCGTTTGGAAACACTAAATGCATCATTTGCAAGCAGCAAGTGCAGGAGGATGCCAAGTCTGCCACACCTGTGCTTGTGCTTGTGCTTATTCTCAAGGTATTCTTGTATTCAATGTCCCTGATATGTTTTGCAATATAACAGTCAACTTCCTCCTTCTCTGTCACTCGACAAAATTAATACATTTTTAAATTAATATATTTAGTCAATTAATGATTCAAATATATTAATTTAAAAATGTATCAAATTTGTCGAGTAGGAGGGAGGAAACACATTTTAATAGACTAACAAAGCACATAACTTGACAGTCGCATCTAGGAGCAACATTCACAAGTCGACTGTTATATTGTTGCCCATGTACACCGAAGCAAAAATGGTGCTTGAAGTGAATGGGGCATCTCTTCTGGTAAAGATGGAGAAATTTCTGGATCACTCGCAGCTGGCTGGGGAATATACCGCGGCAGCTAGTAGTACCAGTGCTCATAAGTGGACGGTTACCGCACGGAACTTATACATACCCAAGCAAAAATAATGCTTGAGATGAATCACCAAGATTTTGAGGCATCTCTGAAGGAAGAGTTGAAGAAACTGCTTCTGGCGCTTCACCGTCATCGAAATCACCCATACTCTCTTCTCTCGAATCTCTCTTTTTACTGGTACCTAGTTGATACGCAAAATGATACCACCTTGACTATCCACACCTACGACGGAGTCCTTGGAACCTTTCCACGTAGGACATAAGTTTCCGACCTCCCAACCAATATTGTGTGTGTCAAAAATATGATGGGTACGATTGGGGGTTGGTCCTAGTGATAAGCGGCTTGGTATCGCCATAGACAGGTGCGCGACCCGAGTCGACTCGGATTAGTCAAAGTTAAGTCTTGGATACCGGACAAGCAACCTAAAAAAATATGATGGGTTGAAATTATGATTTGCCTCACTAAGATATTATTTTATTTGATATGGATAATTATGCGTATTTATTCTATATTGATATTAAGTACGATACGTCACATTTTTTCTCCATTTCATATTTATTCTCAATGTCAAATCTTTTCTGTAAAAAATTATTAAGTATTGAGAATAAAACACAACGGTAGTACTACATGGACATCCATTATACCTGTTATTGTACCCATAATATAACACGTTTCGCACTTATTCACTTATTTTTCAATCGCCTTTCACACTCACGACCCTGTATTTCTCAACCACCTTTCACACCCACGACCCCACAACTTTCTAATGTTTTGTTGCACATATATACACAAAAACAAGCACAAAAAGTTAACACTAATATTCACAAAGGAAATGTAATTTTGGTGCACCAATTTTACTCATACACAGTACGGACACGACTCAAACAACGTTCGGATATAGCTGGAACACGCATGGACATACAACTAATTATGAATTTTTTATTTGAACACTTTCAAACACGTGTAATACGTGTGTCGAACAAGTATCTTTGTGTGTTGATATCACTTGTGTCAAACACAAAGACACTACAATCTCATAAAGTATCAATGTTTCACAAGTTATAAAACTATTTAAGTTCACACATGACTTTTGACACAAAAGTTATTTGTGAGTTTAAAAGAAGAGCTAGGCAAATCAACCCACAAGGCCATAAAGGTTTGGGTCGTTCACAAGACCCTGAAAATATATATGGGCAGTTTGTTTAAGCTTTTTCTTATAAGTACTTTTTTCAGAAGTAAAATTAGAAGCGAAAGCACCAGCAGCAGTAGAAAAATAATATATGTTTAGATGTACTCGTAGAAGTATTTTTTATTAGAATAAGAAGTTGTGAAACTGTTTAAATGTGACGAATATAAAAATATTTTTTTAGTATAATATTACAATTAAGGATATGAAAAGTAAAATGTGTTCGAAAAAAAAACTGTACAAGATAAAATAAAAAAAATTCTATTTATTTATTTTTATGAGAAAAAAATATATTCGTTTATTATTATTAAATATATTTTTATTATAATTTTTTACCTATTGGAATTAGTCACAGCATTACAAAGTGATGTGTCCCAACCCTCATACTTTGGAGCCATTGTTGATGAGTGCAGATGCAGTCCTGGGAACCCTTTAAATATTTTTTTTCTGATGGGACGTATTTTAAATATTATTAGTATGAACTACTCATCTAACTTGATGTATAACATATATTTGTTTCTAACGTTTTTGTTAGAGACTAGGAAGTATGGGAAAATTATAAAGTTGCATAAAATAAAATGATAATGCTGTTATCATTTTTGTAATTTTAACGTTGTTATCTCTTGTGTAATTTCAATTCATTTTAGATTAAAAAAAATATCTTTGCTCCATTGAATTATTACTCTAATTAATGTTAAAAATATTAACTTCTGAATTAGTCATGATTAATTTTGTACTAGTTTTTACCGATTTTTTCAAAAATGCACTAACTGGAATTAAAGAAAACTTAAAAGATCAAGTACACTGGGGTTCCTTGCAAATTTATGAGAGAAAAGGGTTTTGGTGCTAGATGTAATATAGGTGGCTTCTAGGTTGACTCTCTATTGAAGGAGACACAGAGTACATGAGCCACAAGCGGAGGAGGAGGAGGTTATTATTTGTAGAAACGAGAGATCACTTCATGGACCAAGCCCACCGATGGTAATTGGGACCAGAAGGGAGAATAGGGATTTTGAAAAGGGTTTCGGTGATGGGTTGGTGGTTCTGAATTCTGATGTTGATTGTGTTGGGAATTGGTGGTTAAAGGGGAAATTTGATTCTGATTTGGGTTATGGGTGGGTTAAAGAAGAAAAATGTGTGAGCAAATAAAAGTTGGATTCTGAATTGGGCTTAGCTTTGGCATTGGACCTAAGACCTTTGGGCTCTCATAGACTTTTATCTTTTTAATATTATGGGCTCTAATCGCAAGATAAAATAGACAACCTGGCAAATAAAATGGAAAGAAATACTACGTCACGATATGCATCAAACTATCAATAAGTGCTGTAACAATATCCAAACAAAACAGAAACAATTGGATAAAATAAGAAAAGTTAATTCATATTACCACACCACACAACTAGCGACACTCCTATGATAAGCAAGAGTAGTATTATTTTTACACCGCCTGTGGTGTAAACATAAAGTATGAGTGGTGTGTACACTAAATATTTTATTAACTTATAGTCTATTTTAAATGTATTGTGATCCACTATTAATTACGAGTGTTTTTATATATAGTTGACACCCATTTTATTATACACAGACTTTTTCTACAAAGTAGTTCATTTTACACTTATTATGAGATTCACATTCACATATATAAATGTAGGCTTTATGATGTGTGTGAGAATCATTTCACACATATTATGAAGTTTACATTCACATAACATAATACTAGGAATGCTATTTTAACACTAAATTTAGTGTTTACAACAAGTCTTATTCTCACAAAATATCATAAGACTCACATTCACATACCTGAATTGAATGTGAATTTAATATTAAAATAGCATTTGTGAAACCTTATTTAGCCACCAACCATTGTTTCCGAACTCCGCACCTGCTCATGAATATAAAAAAATAAATTACACCTCAAATTAATTAATGTAATATTCCCCACGGCTTGAAAACATTCACTAGAAGCATCGTCAAATCAAATAAAATCCAGAAAAAGAAAGAAAGAAAGAAACCTAATGGGATAGCGGATCATGGTGAATTGGTGGAAGGTGGACATCTCCGTCGTGAGCTCGAACGATCATATGAGTCTTGTCTTGCTGCCGTTCAAGATAATCGCTGAGAGTACGCTCAGGAGCTATGAGAGTGTTGCGGTGAGCAGAAGTATGGACCAAGAAGTGGTGATCATCATGTTGCACTTGGAGCGACTTCAAGAGCCTGTTCAGCTCGGCCTTCAAGGTCGCCAGGTTGTAATCACTGCTCATCTCAAGCGTCACTTTGGCCTCACTGTCTTTTGGATAGAAGATAACTTTGAATCTGCGGGGAGGAGGAGGGCGGCCACAACTGCTGCTAGATGAGGCTTCCCTTGCCGACACAAGTACTCTTGGGACTGCCAGCGCCTCCCTTATGTACCCAATCGTGGCTTGCGGCGGCACCGCCCCAGGTGTGAGTGGCCTCGGTGGTGATGGGGGCGGCGAGTCATCCACAAACCAGCCGTTGACCATAGAATTAAGGCGGGAGGAGGACATGGAGGTGGAGGACTGTGACGGTTGGCCGAGGGAGGGCATCTTTGCAGTTTGAGAAAACGAGAATGGTATTGTGAGGTTGGTTTGAGTAAATGAAATGAAATATGTATGAATGTATGTATGTTTGGTGCCATCTGCGCTATCTTCCTTCTCTGGCAGTGCTCTTTTTACCTGTCTTAATCACCAACGCCGTACGGTAGATAAATAAGTGTTGTTTATGCATTCGATACATGGGAAAGCTTTTTCACCGTGTTAGTGTCTAAACATTATTTTTATTTTTAGTATGTATTTCTATTTTTAAAAGGTATAAGTGTATGTTTCAAAATTATAAAAAATTAAAATTATTTTAATGATAGCTTATTTCACCGATTGCTTTTTTATACTATCAATTATGTGATAATTAATTTATGTTTAGATATTACAGTTGAAACATAATTTTAAAATAATCTATTTTATTTAGATGGCTTAAAAAATATTTTGTATGATAAAATTAAAAAAAAGTATTTATATTATATAGTATATAATCATTAGGGTCAATTTAGTAAAAAAAAAGAAAAAAATTATGCTTTTAATAAAAAAGCAAACGACTTTTTTCCTTTAATTTCTAAATAATAGCTTTAACTTTTTTTCTACTCAAAATAGCTTAAATTCAAAAGAAAAGACGTTATGCTTTTTTTTTTATTATTATTTTGCCAAACACAACAAAAAATGTTGAAACAACCTTTTTCATAAAAAAATAAAAGTTGTTTGGGGGAGTTCCCAAACATACATTAAGTCATTATTTTGTATTAGATAAACACAAAAGCTGGAATGCTTTCGTTATTGATTGTTGAGAGAATCCTGTAAAAGCCCTTAAAAGTAATTTTTTTAAGTCAATTTGTGCTTTCTAAAATGTAAAAACACTAAATAATATTAAATTTAAATTAATATATTTACTTGTATAACTTGTATAACTTAGTTGAGAAAAGTATAACTTGTATTGTATATTTATTTTATCTAGTTTTTAAAGATTGATTTTGTGTTGAATTTAAATACAATTTTAACTTTACTTTTCCAAATTCTGAACTTTACATGATGGTCTATATTTTTTCTGATAAAATTATGAGTTGATTTTTGACATTTTGGTAATTTAGGAAAGATTATTGTTTTCAAAGTCAATATGATGTCCGTATATGTGTCTTTTGAGTTTTGGTTGTGAATTTGTATTTTTTTCATAAGAAATATAATATATTCTATGCATAAATTTAATAAGTAAAATATAGCGGTATTTACTTAAAAAAATTATCCTAAATTAGTCTCTTAATAATTAAAAATACCTCTACATTAGTCTTTTTAGATGACTAATGGAGTGATAACTGTACTTTTGTAGAAATAACAAAATTACTAATATGTGAGATTTTTAATCATTAAAAAGACTAAACTCATAAATAACTTTGGAGGACTAATATAGTGTACCTTGAGAGATCAAATTTGACTCCCTGCAAAAATGTTCTAGCCCCGCCCCTACTCACATGACAAGGTCATGTTTGATGTCTCATCATTTTATTGAAAAAGTGAGACTTATATGCATAACATAAACAAGTAAAAAATTGTTAGTGAGAGATCTAACATAACATTATAATGTGAAAAAATGACATAAGAAAATTCATTCCTAAGTATTAATTCTTCTGTTACAGATTTATTGTAACGGTCATAAATTAATTTATAATTGATGTAATTGATTTTATATTACTTATGTTTGTTCTTAAGCCCCTCTCTCTCCCTCTCTCTCTCTCTCTCTATATATATATGTTAAATTCATTGTACAACATACTGATTAATTGTAATATAATTGTCATTCAATTTTCTCTCTTATATCTCTGCGTGCCTGCTTAAGATGGGTAAAAAGAAACCAGATAATTAGAAAGTGAAAGGAAAGAAGAACCTGAAGTGTGTTCATGTGTTTTGAATTCTTTCCCTTGCTTTTTTGTCTATTGGAAAAAGAAAAAAAAAGGTTTGTGAGATTGAACCCAAAAAACACCAAAGAAGGAAGTATCCTACGGAGACAGCAGCAGAAAGGAGACGAATAGAAGAGAACAATTCGTTCTCACTTGTCTTCTTGCTATTGTTTTCTTAGACATAAAATTTACGCTAATACAATTTGAATTATTAAAAAGATATAGACACTTTGTCATTCCTAATAATAGTTCTCATAATATTATTTGGACCACTTAAAAAATATAAATATCTTATCACTTTTCTTACAATACATTATAAGGCCCATCACCTAGTGAGCCACGAGAGAAGTGACTATTCTCCTTCCCTCTTGCTATCCTTCAATCATTTGGACTCAGCAGGATTAATAATAATAATAATAATAATAATAATAATAATAATAATAATAATAATAGTATTAGTAGTTTTGACATGCTAGCTTGTCCACCATAGGCACATATATATGCTGCTAGCTTGGATGTGTCTCTTGTTTTTATCTCTATTTTTCTCATGGTTGTGCAATTTGCAAAGGACAATATATTGAGCGAGATAACCAATTAAGTGAAAGAGGGGATACAATTCCCTAATTTTAGGAGTATCCAAAAAGACATTCGACCTTTCCTAAATATGCTTCTCAATGTTGTTGACATGTCTTTTTATTTCTTTCCTTGCATGTGGGTTTCATTTCTAGAAGCTCCGAAAGTGATTTGTTAGACTCAAGGATGTGATATTGTTTTTGCTTAAATGTAGTTGGCTTTTGTTAGTTAATCTTGGGTGAAGGTTTCATGCTCTGATATTGTAACAGGGTCAGTGTATAGAATTGCAGTTTTTGCATCACTTAAAAGGATGTCCTCGCGTGTGTGATTGAGTTTTGTATTTTATCGATTTTGGCCCATGGTTTGGTTTGAGAATTATTGTAATGCTATATTGCTTAGCCATGTTGTTTTAGTTTTTTTTAACTTGAAAATAATTCTTTTATTTACTTTGCTTTTGCTTTGATTTATGCACTCGCACGTACATGCGCGTGGGCGCACACGAGAAAATGCTAACGTTTAAAATTTACAAAAGGTTGCAAGGAGGTATAAAAAGATATAATACAAAATTAATAACATTTTATTTAATTATCTTTATTTATAATAAGTGACTAGAGTTATGATAATGAATAAATATGAGAGAAAAAATTTATTTAATAAAAATATATTAAAAAAATAAATAATTAATGATATCTAAACTTATTAAGTGAACAATTATTTTAAAACATATAAAAATAGGAAAGTAGACAATTATTTTAAAATAGAGTGAATATTTGCATTCTCATAAGATACATTTAATGTTTGTTCTAGGAGCATTATTAATAATTAATTTAGATTTTGAATGGTTAAAAATATACACATTGATATAAATGAGATGGCTTGCGTTGCGTCTCAAAGGCCTGACCCCATCCGTGGTAAGCAAGGCAAGAGAATATGGAAACTTTCTCTTTACTGTATACATATGATAGGCAGTATATTTAAATCAAAATTTATCCCTTCTTCTTGATAAGTCTTTCGCCAAGATAAAGCCGACGAAATTGAGGTAAAAATAGGAGGGAAAAAAAAAAAGAAAAAAGAAAGCAAACACTCGAGAACGAAATTCAAAAAAGTTTCTATGACTCAAGGAATTCAGAGGCAATTAGTATCAAGTTTCCCTTTACTAAGAAAAATTCAAAACGACTCCCAAATATCTCTTAAAATTTCATGGTTGAATACTTAAAAAGTAGGAGTTAATTTCTAATTCTTTCTTTAATTTCTTTAAACATATTCAAGACTATATAATGTGTTTCAGAGTTGAATTTTTTTGACTATTTGATGATTAATTATTTGATTTAGAGAAGAGAACAATATGGATTATAATGGTCTTCACACCTTCTCCTATACATGGTGGATAATTTTTACGGATACTTGTCTTCACGAGTTTCTTTTACCTATTATTATCGATAACTTAGCTTCTACCAACAACTATTGGAATAAATTAAAGAAAAAGGAATCATAATAACTCAAATGAATGACGAAATAAAAGTTACATAAATTTGAATAATCAAAATACAAGTTATACAGGGCATGAGAGTCAAACTTTAAACAACTTTGTCATAGAAATTTTGAGTTCATGTCAAGAACAATTATTTTCAAAAACTGAAGCATTTGCGTAAAGATAATTGAATTAATTTATTCGTTTTAGGTGATCACATTATATGGTATTTGCTTGTCAAAAATATATATGGGGCATTAATTGTGTTTGTTCTAGATTATTGAAAAAGTTTATTCTTTAAAATTATTATGTTTGTAACTTGAATTATTTGATAATATGTGTGAATGTATTTTGTTAATAGATATTATTTTGAATGAATGCGTTGGTAATATTTTATTAATAAATATTATTTTGAATTATTTTTTAATGATATGCGCGTAGCGCGGGTTTTCATTTAGTTTCATCAGAGAAAGTGAAGATGCTCCTTTGGCTGAAGGCTGCGTAATCATCTTGATGTCATGGCACTCACATGGGTTTGCCCTATAAATTGTGTCTAAATTATTTATAATTCAATTTTATTATATGTTCGATGTGATTTTAATATGCAATTATAATTTTAACATACTACTTTTTATATTTTTCTAAGATTTTGAAACCCTTATTTTATTCATACTCAATATTTCTATCACAAAATTGACTTTCTATACCCTCTATCACATATATATTGCTCAATCCACGAAAATTATTAAGTCCGAGTTTATGCCTCAAAGACATTCTCATCCTAATTATGATTTGTACATATAAAAATATTGTGTTGAGGGTTTAATTATGAGTTGTACATATAAAAATTATGATTAAGCTTTCTAAAATCTTTCATTCTTCTCCTAAACTTAACTCACAAACACACTCTTAAGGATTTGAGCTTTTGAGATCAATGCTAAACACTCATTGTTTATCCAAAAGTAATTGGTTGTAATGAAAATGAACCATTCACTTAAGCATTTACGGATTATATTCATTTCTTTCGGACTGAACTATCTTTGTCCAAAAAAAAAAAACAACAACAATCTTGTGTGTTTTCAAATCTTTTAAATAACTTTGTTTACAAATTATATGGCTAACATTTTCAATAAACATCAATACATAAGTAAATAAGCAAACGTTTCATGCTTTGTTAACGTCAATAATCACTCATGTTTCAAGTTGATGACATTAATCTAGCTGCTAACACACAATGCTAGCAAAATAACAGGAAGTTGCAAAATTTTAGGAAAATAAAAAATTGTCAATAAAACTGATCACACATCGTCAGTGATTATATTATTTACAGATATGATGCACCATATCAGGCCATTAGATGTTAAAAAATAAAAACATATACTAAGCTGAACTTGTCCAAGAAATTATAAGTGATCATGTGAATGATCCCAAGGAACCGTTCGCAATTTCATCATCTTCAGAAACAATGCTAGCTGATGAGTCTAGCAAAGTGAGCTTCGTCGACCGGTATTGTTGGAACCTCTGCCTCGCGTATTCCTTGTAATCAAAGTCGATTTTATTGACGTAACTCTTCAGTTACATGCAAAACATCCATATACAAATTTAGTAAGAAGAGTGAAATAACTAGCAGGCACATTCTTATGAAAAGGACAAAACCCATAGTCATACCATATATAGGAGATGCAATAAAATATAATTAAACCACCTTTAGAATAAGGAGGGGAAGATAAACTTACAGAAATAAGTCCCCACAAGCCCCAAAATAGATGGTTTGCAAGAGTGTATTTTTCTGTAGTGTTCACCAATTGGTCCACTTTAGCTTTGCTTGGTTTCTTACCTGTGTACAAGAATAGTTGACCAAATAAATCGAGAGGTGTTTTATATCGAGATTTTTGATAGGCCGAATGTGGCATAGTTTTATGTGACTAAACAACATAACTGAAAAATTCATGAGCTGATTCGATGCAGGAATGAATGCGAGCAAGTATGCATAGATTAAAGGATTCCGACAATGACTAGTCTTAGCCTTTATTCATCTTCTTTATAACCATGTAATGTTAATATTTTAGTTCTTATTGATTGAAAAGGTCAGTGAACGAACTAACCTTGAGAACTGAGATAGTTACGGATAAAGCGTTGACGCTCCTCTAGTCCTGGTATACCAGATTCAAGCCAGTGTGTCAGCCAGCAATATATAACCATGAAATAAGGAAGGAAATCCAATAGTTGTTAGTGGAAATCTTATTACCAGGATATTTGGCGTAGTCCAGAACATGAGGCGTGTCGCTGTGGTAATCAGCCGCCATTTCGCAGAAATGATTTGCCAAGTCATACGCAATAGGGTTGTAACTCGCATATTCATAGTCCTACACCATTTTTTTGTTTGTGCTTAACAAATTAGGTGAGACAATCACAAATTGAAAATATGCAGCAACAAGGCGGCCAGATGCCAAGGAATATAAACTACATATATATATATATATATACACACACCAAAGTATAGCAGCAACTTAGCAAGATAACTTACAATTATAGTGATTGCCCTTGTCTCTACATCCATCATTATGTTACCATATTGTAGGTCGTTGTGACAAAAACCAATCTCTTGGAATACATCAGATAACAACTTCTCCAGCATATTAATTTCCTCATCGAGATTTTCCAAGCCGAAATTCTTGCTATCCTTTGGGGAACACAAACTTTTGGCCTCGCTAAGCCACTTTCTGGTAAAATAAACGTATGGAGAGAGCATTTAGGATTCTGCAGCACAACAAATAAAAAGGGCTAATGTTGATACTAATCTATGATTACCGCATTCTCTGCCAAAGCTGAACCCTTTTTGGACCGGGCATGTGAAGGCTATGGAACTCTCTCATCTTGAAGGCTATCAGAGCAGATATTTCCGGGTCCCGGAGATCCTCGGCTGAGAGAGTCTAGAAGAGGAAAAAGAAGAAAACCAAATGTTATGCACAAAAATCATACCAAGACTGAGTGCGAATAAATTAAAACTGCATGTTTCATCGTTTTTTGCTTTCCTAATATGGCTTGAATTGATTTCAATCCATCGAGAATAAAAAGTGGCATCAATCATAGAGCTAATGAAAAGGAACTGAGTAAACAGCATACAATCTTGAGCGGATATCGACAAGGAATTTCATAGTTCGTAGCTGATATATATATATATATATATATATATATATATATATATATTGATGAGGACTACCATCATCATGTTAAAAGTGGTTCCATACTTCCTTTTTAACGGCAAAGCATTTCAATTCCACATGCTTACTTTGTCAAGTTAGGATTGTTCAATATTGTTCAACATATCTTACTCCTTCATAGCAATGATCAAATACAAAAGGTGATACTGTGATAGTATGTTTCTGGCAGAGAAATCCCCATCAAGCACAATTTTAGAGAAGCCAATTGTTCATTTTGTAGTGAATATAAATTGGAAATGGGAACTCTAGTGCCAAAATTCTGTAACAGTTAAGAAGGTATGCTGCAACCTTATGTTTATTAACAAGGCAACTAACTAATTGCATAAATTGTCCAGTACTGTAGGAGTATATAGGTAACGAGCATGTAAATACTTCCAAGTTTGATCTTTCTATGTGTACATAAGACTTTGCATATGCCTTTCAACTAATCATTTTAGTATTTATTATTACAAGAAATATCGTTTAGGGAAGGATTCAGGGAAAAGGAAGAACAAAAGGCACTACTGAAATATCTGTTTGAGCACCTGATCTCATTCCATTGACTCGGCACCAGTCAATTAAAACATCTTTTTTTTTTTTTTGTAAGACAGTCAATTAGTGTCTTAAAGATGCTTCCTAATTATTAATCCTAAAATAATAATGAATAGGGGGAATGGTAACCCTCCATTGCTCCAAAGGGAAAAGGGAATCAAATAAGAAAAGGGTGAACCAAGACCAAAGAAAAGTTCTATGACCAAAGAATAAAGTTAAATGGAGAAGAAATTCCGATTAACTTTCAAACTGAGCATATATTCTTGAAAGCTCAAACACCAGTTTATAATAATCATTGCAACCAACTTTTTGAATTCAATTTCATGCAAGTAGAACAGTTTTTTTTATGCAACACTTTTAACCATAAGGTTGGGTTTTAAGTGTGAACGTAGAAAAAGTCTTACATTAATTATTGATAGATTAAGTGAAGCATATATAAATAAAAAATATCCGTAAGCCTATTATTTTAAGACTTTGGGTAAAAGTGTAACGTCTAATCCACTAGCATGACTTTTTCACTTAGCCCATAAGAATAGTTTTCCCCGGATTTTGAGCTCCACTCTCAACCTATATTACATTATTTTCTTATGGAACATATTTATACATTTTTAAAAAAGTTAAAATGTATAAAGTCAAACGTTTAAACCCTAAATCTTAAAAAAAAAAAACTTTAAAAGCTTTTTGGCATATTTTTTAGGAGTTTAATCATTATCTACTATTGATAGTGTAAAGTTCCTTTTACACTATCATTATATTAAATTTTGTTACATAAGTAAAAATAGTTGACCTCCTGTCTCATTACTTAAGAAATCATGTATATAAAATAATTTAATTAAATGACAGTATAAAAATTTAGATGTTGGATCGATAATAATTAAAATCATTTTCTAATCTACTTGTCAAGTATAATTTTCTACACAAACTTTCCAATTATATTGTAAAAGAAAATCAACCCCAATTATTATAACCAACATAGCTTTGCATTTGAATAACTACCAGAATGAATAAAAATAATAATTTTGATACACCAT
The DNA here is from genome assembly GCA_003254905.1 of Nissolia schottii. Classification (NCBI taxonomy): domain Eukaryota; kingdom Viridiplantae; phylum Streptophyta; class Magnoliopsida; order Fabales; family Fabaceae; genus Nissolia; species Nissolia schottii. Next base: position 461,155 of record QANU01115364.1, on the reverse strand, counting down.
AAAAGTCTCACATAGTGATGCAATCATACAATCATGTATTCTATCATTAGTAAAATATTCAAATTTTATCATCATTATCTCAAAAGTCATATATATACAACAACCTATCAATGCATTTGCATCGCAATGCAAAACTCTTTAAACTAAGAAACTTAATCTCATTAAAAAAAAAAAACCAGTAGATAAAACAAAGAAACAAAAGAAGATAATAACATACCTTAGCATGAATGAACTCTTCAACTCTGCCAGAGGTGAACCTGCCAAGAAGGCGTGGACCTTGACCGTGATTTGAGATGCACTCAAAGGTTCGAATTTCTTCCTCCCTGTCAAAGAAAACTTCAACACCTTCACCATACAATCGAACCAGAACCTTTCTAACATCACCACCATCACCATTTTTGGTTGGCCAGTTTATCTGGAAAACCTCATTGGTCATTGCACCTTTCAGTGGAATCACCTGCAAGTTGTTCACATCATCGATCACATCCCCCAAATCCGCAGCCACCGCGGCCAGAACTTCCATTATCTCTTCCTGCGACGCGCACCCTTTCAGCAATTCAATTGTCTTTATGGCCATCTTGGATGAAAAAGCTCTGCTTCAAATCAGAGGAAGCTGAAACAGAGAGCTTAAGGTGAGTTAGTTGGTTAATTCAATGCATGCAAGAATTCATGGGCGAAAAATGCAAAATTTGAGGACCCAATTTCCAGAAAACAACAAAACTCAACGACCCTTTTTTGGATCAGTGCAAAAGCAAAGGAAAAAGTGAGTGGAATTGAGTGTTTTTGGAAACTCACCAACGAAGCAGAGGATTACAGAATTGGAAAAACAGGGGAAGCTCTGTCTCGCACAAGAAAGGTTTGAAAGTAACAACCTCCCTGCAGTGAAGATTGCGTGAAAAAGACCGAAACAGTTTTTAGAAACCAGTTATGAGAATCAACAATACGTGAAGAATGATCAAAAAGAAAAAAATAGAATTGAAAAAGCAGAATTTTTTGAGAGTTGGGAACCGACCAAAGAAGCAGAAGCAGCAGAGTCAAGGTGTGTGAATTAAGGACACTAACGTTTAGCTTAGTTTATGGGAAAGTCAGAAATGGTAGCAATGAAATCTTCCACCATATATTTATAGAGAGGGAAAACGAAAGTACTTTATTTAATTAAAAAATTTTGTAACAAGCCATTTGCAACGCGTAATTGGCGTATGTTGTTGACCACATTACGTAGCTTTTACTCAAAGCTGTTTATAGTTGTAATTGTCAAAATTATGGATAACTAAGCAAACTCTATCAGAATATGCAACTTGTAATTACTAAGAATAATTCAGAGTTTATATAATTTGCTCCATTTGTTTAAGTTACCAATACAAGTCAAAAGAAGAGTTTACTTACTACAGCAAGTTATCATATTCTTTAAGTAATTTTATGAACTTAGTCATCAAATAGAAGAGTTAAGATCATATGCTATTATTAGTTTTAGTTTTTTTTTAAAGGAGCACCCTAAAATCACTAATTAAACAAGCAAAAATAGTAAATTTTGATTAAAAATGTAAGACTTGTTTATAATAATATTTAATGCATTAAAAAATAAAAAAATTGTTGCTTTTATTTAGTTAACTAACATCTTTAGAACACTCATTAGCAAAATATTTTTTTATTAAGATTTGTTCCTATAATTTTTATTGATGTGATGATCATTCTCAAAATGATGATTTCGGAATTCAAATTTTAAAATTACACACAATTTATTAAAAGTCAGGAATTTTTTTTTATATAAGTGATATTGAAATTTTAACTTATGATCTCACATAAATTACTAAATTTTTCACAACCTCACCACAAAACTGGCCTTAATGGTTTTTTTTTTTTTTTAAAGTCGCAATCTACTTCTATTTGTAACACCCTAGCTAACTGCATACCCTCGAGTAGTATGCAATGCTCACTAGGTTGTTAATCACTTGGTGGGAATACTTATAGTCCCTTATTACTTTTTCGAAAATACTTGATTAAGGAAAATATGGACCAATTTAAAACCTTTCTACTGAGTGCATAATTATGAAATATGAGCCATGTGTGAATCAAAGTATATAAGACAAACGATAGAGTTTGAGGCTTACAACTAATAGTCATTCATAGCATAATTATTTACCTAAGCAAGTACCTGGTCCTTCACAGATAAGTACAACCAATCATATAATATTATAATAAATTATATGTACATATTATAATCATCCATACACATAATAAAAGTTCGTCCATCGCATAACCAACTAAGCATGTCTTCATAGCCTTGAAGATCTGTCCGTCCGTCATTAGTAGCTTGTCCTCTGTTTTTTCCTGATCCTCTTGGTGCTCATCATAGCTCACGTCTACCCCTGGAAGTATAAGTGAGTGGGGGTGAGAACATTCGTCCTCAGTGGTTTACCTTGGCGTCGGGGGAT